>SZWC01004940.1:159505-164022 GCA_023375785.1 Penium margaritaceum
CGGAGGTCCCGCGGCAGCAGCAGCAGGAAATCCCACAGCAGCACCAGCAGGAGGTCCCACAGCAGCAGCCACCGCCGGTCCCGCACCCGTCGCGGCTGCGGGAAGAACAGCTACACCATCTGCGGCATTTACAAGAGGCGCAACTTCGCCAGCAACTTCAGTTGGAGGGCCTGTAGTTGCGGCTCCACCAGCTCCTGCAAGGTCAGCAGCAGCAGCACCACATACGGCCGGAGCCGCAGCAGCAGCCGCACCAGCGGCAGCAGCAGCAGCAGCAGCCGCAGCAGCAGCAGCAGCAGCCGCAGCAGCCGCAGCATCAGCAGCAACAGCAGCAGCAGCACCAGCCGCAGCCGCAGCAGCAGCACCAGCCGCAGCCATAGCAGCAGCCCCGGCACGCGGCGGTTTCAGCTGCGGAGCTCGACGCCCTCCTCTCGCACCTCCGCGCCGACATTGAGGGCGAGTGCGCGGCTCTGCAAGCCAACACTCGGGCGCGGCTCCGCGGGCTCCTCCTCCGCTACGACTCCCATGTCGGTCTACACCTCTCCACCCTCCACCAGCAGCATGAGTCCTTTCAGGAGGCGCTCGCCCACCTTCACCACCAGGCATCCATCCTCCGCGGCGATTTCGTCGCCCTCGCGAACTCTTTGCCGGGGCTCGACCCGCGGGTCGATGAGGTCGCAGTGGCGGTTCGCCGACTGCACGCTCTCCTCGAGGGCCAGGCGGCGGCGGCGGAGGCCTCCGTGTTGTTGTCTTCGGCTCCTGCTGCTACGGGCCAGGGTCGTCAGGGCGGCCGCCAGTCCCAGTCGTCGGGCCCGCGCCCTTCTACCTCCGGGAGTCATGCTCGGCAGACGCGATCTGCGAGTGGTGGACGACCTTCTACTACACCTGGGGGAGCTGGAGATGCAGCAGGTGCTGGCGGTGATGACGGCGATGACCCTCGTGGGCGCCGGAGCTGGACCCCACCCCTTGACGCTCCTGCGGAGGTGGAGGAGCAGGAGCAGGCTGATGTGGAGCTCGTGCTGGAGCCGGGTGCCCAGGAGTTGCCCGCAGGCCGCCCGCCTCGAGCCNAGCCCAGCCTTCGACGACTGTGACTGGGCCGGGCCGTACTCGAACCAAGCGCGCTTGTCGACGCCGGCGTCGGCCGTCTGTGCTTCCCGTCTTGTCGACAGACCCTGACGACGTGTCGCCCGCTTGTCCAGCGCCTGGCGGTCAGGCGGCGGCGGCGGTCGCCAGCGGCAGTGGAGCCGTCCCTCTGGTTTCCCCAGCCCCGCCTGACTCGGCGCCCCTGGCATTGGTACCGTGGTCCCCTCCTCCGGGAGGTGCTGCAGCCGCGCATGCCAGCCCGGCCTCTCCCCCGTTGTCACCGGGCCATACGCCGGCCCCTCTGGGCGGCCCGGGGACGCAAGGGCCTCCTTGGAGGTGTCCTTGGTTCGGCTGCGCCTATGCCGGTCGCACCCGCCGGACTCTGCGACGCCATTGGACTCTCCGTCACACGCGTTGGTGCATGGACGCGGCCATCCGTGGAGAGCAGCGCCTCCGCTCCGACATGGAGGCCCCATCGCAGGTGCCTGCAGACCGGCCTGTCCGCGCCAGCGCAGAGGCAGCAGCGGAGGCGCGAGAGAGAGCGGATTGGATCGCGGAGCGGCGCGCTCATGGCGGTTTGGCGGACCCAGAGCAGGTATTCACCCCACAGGAGTGGCAAGCAGAGTGGCGTCGTCGGCGTCAGCAGCGGGAGTCCCAGCAGGCGGCTCGGGCCTCCCGACGGCGCCGCTATCTTGCGGCGCGCCGCGAGCGTGTCTCTCGGGCTCGCGATACGCTCATGCCCCCTGGAGCCACTCCACACCATACCCCTCCACCGTCGCCCTCGCTGCAGGAGCGGGCCTCTACAGGCGAGCACCAGGCCCCGGTGCAGCCTCAGCGGCCCCTGGCTCTCCCGTCGCCTCCCTGTGCGATGGAGAGTGGCGCTAGTGCCGAGGGGGAAGTTTTACCCACGCAGCGGCGGCAGCGTCACCAGCAGCAGTGCTCACGCCCACAGTGTCAGCTTCGGCCGCCGTAGCAGCGCCAGCAGCGACAGCAGCCCTTGCAACAGCAGCAGCAGCAGCAGCAGCGCCGGTAGCAGCAACAACCCCGGCACGTCCCGTTGCGGCGGCAGCAACAGCCTCGCCCGCCCAGCCCGCAGCAGCAGCAGCAGCAGCAGTCCCGGCCCGAGCCGCAGCGCTGCGGTGTCCAGCACCAGCAGCAGGAGACGGACCCGGTCTTCCATTAGCGTCTGCTCAACCAGCAGCAGTACGTCCGAGATGAGGGTTTCGCGAGAGCGGCTGCCGAGGAGGAGGATGGCCGTTGGGAGCGCCTGTGGCGCTGGGCAGAGGGCCAGGACTGGGACCAGCTCTTCGGCGTCGCTGTTTTGCCGCCCTTTGTCTTCTCGCGTATTCCTTATGGTGCCGTCGATGCGGTCCGAGCAGCTATGCGCATCCCCCTCGCTCGCTGTGCGGTTCGCCCTCGGGACGCTGCGGGCCCGCTTCTCCTCCTCGCGCTTCCCAGCCTCATCCTCCGGGTGCGGCCACAGCATCGCCGGGACTCTGATGCGGACTGGGTCTGTTACCTGGTTTCACGCTTTCAGACAGGCGATTGGCGGGCGTTGTGGAGTGAGGCGGTTCTCCACACACGCCCGGCTGGACGACCTCCCCCTCCGCGCGCGTTGCGTCACCACCGTGAGGAGGCTGCAGAGCAGCGGCTTCAGCGGGCTGTGACGAAGTTCCGCCGGGGCAACACGGCCCGCGCGGTGGATGCCCTCGACTCTTCCTCCTCTCTGGCACCTCCGGGCCCTGCCGTCCTGGCGCAGCTTCAGGCCAAGCACCCACCAGCGCAGCAGCCNTCCTATACGCCTTGGCACAGCAGTCCACCCTACAGGCCGCCCAGGACGCCATGGGTGGAGTTGGCAGGGTCGTTGCGTATCTGGATGACACGTATCTGCTGGGCCCGGCGTCCCTCTTGGAGACGGGGTTTGGAGCCCTCCGGCGGGGCTTGGCAGCGATAGGGTTGGAGGTCCAGCCCCAGAAGTGCGAGCTCTTCTTGCCAGCCGGCGATGTGGTTCCAGCTGGCTTGTCCTCAGTTCGGCGAGTGGTGGAGGGGATGGGGGTCCTTGGTGCACCCATTGGCACGGCAGAGGTTTGCAGGACCCTGCTGGACTCGGCGGTGCAGCAGGTGGAGGCCACGTTGGACAGGCTCGTTGATCTTCCTGATGCGCAGGTGGCCTTCAGCATCCTTCGGGAGTGTGTCACGCAGCGCCTCCAGCATCTTACCCGCCTCACCCCTCCCTCTCCCTGGTGGATCCATCGCCTCCAGTCCTTCGACGACCGCGTCGGCCTCTGCCTCCGCAGTTTGCTCCGCCTGGACAGGGTCCAGACGCACCGGGAGGGGCGGGCGGTCCACCATGCGGAGCGTCAGGCGCGTCTTCCGGTCCGCCTCGGCGGGCTCGGGCTTACGCCGGTGGCGGACCTGGGCCCGCTGTCCTTCCTGTGCAGCCGTCTGCAGTCTTGGTGCGCTGTTCTGCGCCTGCTCCGTCTGCCTGGCCTTCCCCAGCACCCGCGCCACCAGTCGCCGACGCAGCAGCAGCAGCAGCGAGGGGCCCCACGTGGGGGACCATGGGGTACGCGGGCCTTTGCAGTCCTCCGGGAGGAGGTGCTTCAGCGCTACCCGGAGCCCCTCCGAGCAGAGGTCCCCGGCCTTGCAGAGTGCGAGCAGGGTAGCCCCCACCGTCTTTTCCAGGACTTGAGCTCCAGGCTCCACGACTGGCGCTTGGACGAGCTCCGTGCGGCGGTCGAAACAGATTTGAGACCTCTTGAGGCGCACCCACAGCTCCAGCATCTGGCAGCAGTGCAGGGCGAGCACAGTGGAGACTGGCTACTAGCGCACCCCCGCTCCGTTGCCGGCCGCCTCTACATGGCGCCGGAGGACTGGCGCGTTGCCTGCCGCTTCCGTCTTGGATTGCCCATCGCGCACCTCCGCCACACGCCGACTTGCTCATGTCCGGCTGCGGTGCGCCTCAACCCATGTGCACCGCAGCACGCCCTGCGGTGTCCGTGGGGTGGGGGGCCCAAGGCTGTCCACGATGCGGTCGTTCGTGAGCTCGCGGCGATTATGCGAGAGAGCGGCATGGGTGGCGTTCGCGAGGAGCCAGAGGAGATCATACCTGGGGGCCGGCCGGACATCACCTGCCTTGACGCGGCCACGGGTCATCTGTTGGCACTTGACGTGGTCATCGCCGACCCCCAGCGCCCCTCCCTGGGACGGGCGTCTCGTGCGCGCCCGGGAGTTGCCCTTCAGGACGCGGTCCGGGTGAAGGAGGCGAAGTACGCGCAGTGGCGCAGACAGGCGGTCCGGGACCAGATCTACTTCATCTTCCCCGCCATGGAGACCCTCGGCGCCACCTCGCGCGGCTTGGGCGCGGTTTTGCGCAGGGCTACGACAGCTTCGGAGAGACGTCTCGCCCGACATGGCGGCTCCGAGGGCACGGCGCG
>SZWC01004941.1:3449-42172 GCA_023375785.1 Penium margaritaceum
GTGCACAGTGGTGACCCTGGCACGAAGGCTCTCGGCCTGAGTGTCCAGGGCACCTACACGGAGGTGCACCCAGCCTGTCCCATTGGGCACCAGCTGATCGCTGACGAGCACGAGGCTGCACAACCAGCTGCCGCTGACCTGGTTGTGGTCCGTCCGACCCGCGAGGCGTGTGTCCTAGCCACCCAGAGCTCTCCTTTGGCGGTCCCCGACCCAGACAAGTTAAAGAAGGCGCTCTCAGGAGATGATGCTGAGCAATGGCGAGCCGCCTGTGAGGACGAGCTCAAGGCTATCTGGGAGCATGGAGTCTTTGAGCAGGTCGACCGTCCTGAGGGACGGAAGGTCGTGCAGGCCAAGTGGGTCTTCCGCAAGAAGGTGAAGCCTGACGGCTCACTGGACCGCTACAAGGCCCGCTTGACTGCCAAGGGGTTCTCTTAGGTTGAGGGGGTGGACTTCACTGATACCTTTGCCCCTGTTGGTCGCATGACCACAGCTCGCGTGCTACTTGGTGTGGTCGCCCATTATGACTGGGAACTGCACCAGATGGATGTGAACAATGCGTTCCTCCATGGCACCTTGGAGGAGGAAATCTACATGGTCCAGCCACCTGGGTTTGAGGTCGAAGGCAACAAGGTCTGGCGCTTGCGCAAGGCCTTGTATGGTCTGAAGCAGTCGCCCTGGTGCTGGAACCAAGAGATCACTCGCACCCTCACGCAGGCTGGATACGTCTAGAGCGACGCCGATCCGTCACTCTTCATCCGACGGACAGCCGAGCACCTCACTGCCATTCTGGTGTACGTGGACGAACTCCTGATTGCGTCTCCTTCACTGGAGGCTGTGAAGGAGGCCAAGGCGGTCCTGTACGCCGCCTACAGGATGAAGGACCTCGGTCCAGTGGCTGTTTTCCTCGGGATGGAGATTGTGCATGACCGTCGTCAACGGACACTCCTCCTCCATCACGCCTGATACGCACAGGTGGTGGGGGGGCGGTTTGCTGACCTCCTTGCCGCTGTCCCCACCGCCTCGTCACCCATCACTCCTGACGGGCACGACGCTCTGAAGGTCACAGACCCAGCCGATCTGGGCGAGGCTGTGGACGTGACCCTGTACTTGTGCATCATTGGCTCACTGATGTACTTGGCCACGACCACGTGTCCCGACATTGCGTTCACTGTCAACCTACTCGCACAGTTCGGTCAGTCCCCTCGGACTCGCGCTCTGTACGCAGCTTTGCGAGTCGTCCGGTACATGGTCTCCACACCGTATCACGGTCTCTGCTTTCGAAGACAGTGCTCGGTTGTGGTAGATGGCTACACTGATAGCGACTGGGCGTGGAGTCCTGATGGACGCAGCCGCACGGGTTACGTGTTCCTGCTTGGTGGCACCGCTGTGTCTTGGCGCAGCGGCAAGCAGGGGTGCATTGCTCGCAGCTCCTCAGAGGCTGAGTATGTTGCTCTGGGCGCTGGCGTCGCTGAGGTAGTGTGGCTGTAGCGGCTGTTTCAGTGTTTGGGCCAGTTGGTGCCTACCATCATCCTCCGCTGCGACAACCAGAGTGCTCTCGCGATCGCTGAGAACTCTGGTGTGTTCCACGCACGCACGAAGCACATCGCTGTCGAGTATCATTTCGTGCGCGATCTAGTGGAGCGGCAGTTGATTTCCATCGTCTGGGTGGGTACAGACTTGCAACGCGCTGACTTTCTGACCAAGGCACTGGCTCGTGGGAAGTTTCTCGGGGCTGTTCGTTCCGTCGGTTTGTGACCCCTATGTGAGAGTGGGTGACTTTCCGGGTCTCTGTTGAGCACTCTGTGTTGCACCGGCACGCGTTCTGCACGTGTATGGACATGCGTACCATCGGGTCATGGGGGAGTGTTGTGATTCTGTCAGCCACACACAGTAATACAATTGGTTGTGACCACTCGGCCGTGTCCATGCTCGTGCAGATCCCTGAGGCGGACCCAGCTGGAGACAGAGTCACCTGAGGTGGGGCTCCACCCGCTAGAGGCAGCCTGATAGCCTACCCGGTGTACCAGAGGGTTGCCACGACCTACGGACTGCGTTTGGAGACCTTCAGGATTTTCTCGGCGGACAGCCCTGCCAGGCTGATTTGCATGTTTATTTTCTTACACTCTTCGCCTGCTGCCGGACATAGGCGTGTGACCAGTCATTGTGTCCGTCTTTTTGTCTTACATCCGTAGGATCAGACGGCGCTCCGTTTGGACGCCTGTGCGTAGAGTTATGGCCAAAACAGTGGTTTTGGGCCGGTTCAGGACAGACAGGTGCCACTGCGTGCGCCACCCGCTGTGAGCCGCGGCGGCTGTTTATGCTGTGGACCTGTCATTTGTCATCTCTCTCTGCACATTCACTGCAATGCAGCTTCTGAGACTTGTCTTGTCTCTCCTAGCCTGACCCTTGCTGTTCTCGCACCCGCTTGCGTGCTAGTGCGTTAAGCTGACTGGTCTGTGCCGCCACATCAGCAGCAGCATTGCTAGGAAGCTGTGGTGAATCTTCTCAGTAGGAGTTTATTGGTGGACTGACCGTGGGCCCGATTTGAATGCTTTTGCATTCTATGTCCACCATTTGATGCCGGATGCATGCATGTAACCAATCCAAGCATCCGGCTTGTGATTATGCACTTCTAGGTTTAGACAGCATAGCGTTCCCACATGTCTGTGCTGATTTACGGTCGAAACAACGCTTT
Organism: Penium margaritaceum; assembly: GCA_023375785.1. Taxonomy (NCBI): domain Eukaryota; kingdom Viridiplantae; phylum Streptophyta; class Zygnematophyceae; order Desmidiales; family Peniaceae; genus Penium; species Penium margaritaceum. The sequence continues at coordinate 6,145 of SZWC01004941.1, forward strand.
TCGGCCGGTTTTGACGACAAACCTTGTGCTGGCGTGTGTGACACCCGTCTTGCACCATGGCTCGTACTTATGCCATCGACTTGCCATTTGTCATTTCTCTCTTAAAATGCTATTAAACCATTCTAACACTTTGCCTTGTGTCTCCTAGCCATACCCTTGTCGTTATGTCTATGACTTGTTACTCTCGTTACCGTCTGACCAGCCATTGACGCATAGTCGACGGCATTGTTGCTAAGAAGCTTATGCGCATATTTTCATGGTATCAGAGTCGCAAGACCTCTCTCACTGAGCTGCGCCGCAGAGACGTAACACCGACAGTACGGGTGACTATCATCGTTGCAACCGTATCCTGGGACTCATTGCAGCCTTTTAAAGCAGCGACATCACCACAAAATTCCCAACACCATATCGGGTCAGCTGCGGCGATTTCAAGCTCCCACAGCCACGTCGAGCAATAGTAGGAGCACCAGGTGGCAGTAGCAACCTCGTCTTATTGCCCATCTCTGCATAAAGAAGGGGACAAAAATCATCAACAACCTCGCGGTAGCGGTTGCGAGCTGTGGCAACAGACGCGGGTAGTAACAGCAGCGCAGCAACAGTGGCAAAAGCAACATCAGCGCAGCAGTAGTGACGGCTGCCAAAGGAGCACTACTACCAAGTAGCAATACTCCGGGCAGCAATGCGTTGGTTTGTGTAGCTTCCAACCCATCATGACTAACGCTGATGCATTATCAATATACCCACATTGGCGATATATGGTAGAGGAGGGCGTGACGACACAACGTGCCTCAGGACTGTACCTAGACTTCTCTTGCACCTACGACAGCGCCGGCGAGACACGGTTGATGTGTTTCCGTAGCCCTGTGGGCTTGTCGGGAGCTAGGAGAGTTTTCTCCGTGGGTTGAGACTTGCGCACCCGGTGGACTGTACCGGTGTGACGAGGAGACCCAGTGACTGTAGTTGTGCTTCCGATGTTCAGAAAGCCGTACGTGATGTCCAGACGCTGATTCCGAGATTTTTTAGCAGTGTTCGTATTTTCTCGGTGGTCGACACCTGGGCACTGTGAGAGCTTTTCCGCTGCCTCAAGGAGACCAACATTGATTGTAATTGTGGTGTATGCAATGTGTTCTCCCCGCTGACTCGTTTGGGTTCAGCGGGGGTGACAGGATCCAGTGTGGCTAGCTGCCTGTCCCCTTACATAAGCCCGCTAGGGACTCATTTGTAATCTCTCCTTATTCTTTCATATTAAACGTTCCAGACTTAGCCAAATTCTTGTCGTCTTGCATCGCACTCACACACAGAGCTCATGTTCATCTTTGCATGGGCGTGCATGCCCTAAATCGTTTCCAATTCAATGTTGCGAAACACTGCTACGCAACACTGTTGCGCACCTGCACAGAAGTTGTGTAACACTACGTAGGGCTACTCAGGGCTTCGCAGGGCTGCGCAGACCTATTGAGGGCTACATAGGGCAGCGCAGGGCAGCACAAGGCAGTGGGGGTGATGTGGTCACCCCCATCGAGGTGTCCGCGTGATTTCCACAAAAAAATGGCTTGTAGGGCGAAAATGGATATTCACGATCCCGAAGGGCGAACCCTCCCATATCGACGAGTGGAATTTTATTTCTGCCATATCCAGCATTTGAAAAAATGAACAAGGTATCCAGCCTTGCTCGCCACCCTCGATCAGCGACATGCGTCGCTGATCGAGCATGACAAGGAGGGTCATTTGACCGTCCCTCGATCGTGACCCTCGCCTCCTCGCGAGATCGCGATTGAGCGATTATCCTTTTTTTTCAATTTTGTTTTTGACAAGCAAACCCCCTATTACAATTTAGGGTTTTCTATGTTTTGCATGGGCGGAGCCCATGCAAAACATAAACCCTACATTGTAATAGGGGTTTGCGCATCTAAAAAAAATTGAAAAAAAGGTCATCGCTCGATCGCGATTGAGCGCAAACGCCCATTTCAGATTTTTGTTTTCTTTTTCATGGCACACAAAACACCTTAGGTTTGCGAGACAAACACTTTCAAACCCAGCCCCAAATTACATTCGGGATTGAGGGTTTTTTTTTTGCGCGGGCATCTGCTAGCCCCCACGGTAGCGGGGCATAGCAGATTCCCTTTCAACGCATGGGGTGTCTTTGACTCCTCACGCAAATCCCATGCAAACCCCTCCCTCAAACAATCACAAACACCTCAAAAGCGAGGTTTGTGATTGTTCAAGGGGCCTGATCATGTCATCGTCCCGATGCCATATTTCATGCAGCGACGACATGGTGTTCGCACGCTTTTTATGTATGTCGTTGTTTTTCTTCAACATGTGGATGTATTAGTGTTAAAGTTCAAATTTGTTGGATATGGGGTTATTAAAGAGCTGTCTTTGGATATGGCAGGTCTATCGAGAATTCGATGGGTATATGGTCACACCCCCGTATAAAATATGCCGGCATAATAAAGCTAGCGGTTTTTCGTTTTCGTTAAAAATAATGACGTCACCATTGGCTTTGCTCATGTCAGGAATTTCGGGGCCAAGACGTTATCTTTACTTGATAATTCAACTCTTTCAGAACTGCTGATAGTTCTGAAATCTGACCAGTTTGATGTCCCGGTCCTTAGTGAACACTGACATGGCTCCGACCGGTGACAAGGGCAAAGGACCAACAAATCCCTTGTCCTCCTCCTCATGGGTCATGAGCCCACACTCGCAGGCCATCGCGGATATGCGGAGTCAACAGGATGAGATATGTCGTCAGCAGCAGCAGCAGACTGACTCTAGCGCGGGTCGGCCTCTCCTCATGGCGTCAACGGGATACTGGCCTATGCGCAGTTGCATGGGATGAGTTGAGGGTCAAAGACCCTCAACTACCGCGGCTTTGGCCCAATGGGCCAAGCTTCCCATACCAATTCGTTACATTGGTATTAGAGCGCCATGGTTCGAGGCCCTCTGTGGACGCCAAAGGCGAGTCCAATCCTAGGTGGGAGGAGTGTAGCGTGGGCTGACCTCTCCTCATGGCTTGAACAGGTTACAAGCCTGTGGGCGGTTGGATGGGATGAGTTGAGGGTCAGAAATCCTCAACTACCACGGTTTTGGCCCAATGGACCAAGCTTCCCATACCAATTCGTTATACTGACGCCATCCGTGCGCTCACTCATCTTAATCCTGGTCAGTCCATGGCTCAACAACAGACATCTGGAGGAGTCGGCGGTGCCATACCTTCTGCACAACAGTCAGCATTTACATTGAGGAGATCAAAAGGACAGGACTTGCCACTTTTTGATCCTTTGGATGAGGTCCCTGGCATGCCATGGATGGATGATGACACCCATGAGAGGGAGATTCGCGAGCTTCAGGAGCATCTACGCCAGCTTCAGACACGTCCCGGCTCTCTGTTTCCGGAGATCTGACCCTCACCTGATCCCTACCTCGACGACTTTCCTCGCCCCTGCGTCTTTCCCATCCCTCGTTCCTCCTAGCCTGTGGTTGCTCTCCCCGCAGAGCGGCAACCCAAGGACTTTGAGACACTGCTCCCGTGCTATGTCAGCAAGGACGGCTTTGATTACTAGGAGACTGTATTCCAAGTCGGGGCTACTTCAGAGGGGGTATGGCCTTACTATCACAGTCCGTACCAGGCTTCGGACCATCCTCATGCACTGACAATGGTGCGAATGATGCGGGGACTTCATTACGCTATGCCACGCAAGACTGTCGTGGACGTTTGCCGTTTCCTTCAAGAGGCCGACATGGGTATGGGTGCGGATGCGCGTGGGGGCTGGGACCTGGTATTGTCTCTTTTTGCTACAGAGAGGTACGACACCCGTGCGGCTCACATTTGTGCTTTCCAATTCCTTTGTTTGGGACCTGCCAAGTCCACAGCTGATTACTAGCAGCGTGCCATGCGCATCTACACGCGCCTTGGGACTTCAGGAGCTACATAGGTCTGGGTACTTCACACGCTCATGGTCGGAGTCCGTCTTGAGCACACACACATCTTCTTCGGGTACAGCGACGCCGTGAACGAGCCCTTCTCCACCTCCATTCAACTTCTTCCTTGGGTGCATCAGCTCTTCCTCCATGTGACTTTTGCCCGTTAGGCAACTGTGGCTCATCAAGAGAGTTCCCTTGTTGCTGTAGTCATTGCGTCGCCACCGACGCCCTTCTTGCAAACCACCTCTCAATCCTCTAGCACACCCTCCTCTTCCCCTTTCACCCAGGCTACCTCGCCTCAGATACAAGATGTGGCACCCGTGGCACAGGGGAAGAAGGGTAAGAAGAAGCGGGGTTCTGGCCAGAAGCAGTCAGAACAGCAGCAGTCATTGGACGATAGCAGTGAATGTACTGTCCACTGCTACAACTGTGCGGGCTCCCATCCCTACACTGAGTGCGAGCAGCTACTGGACTAGGCACGGATGACCCGCGGTCTTTAGGCTGCACACGCGCAGCGGGCTGCGTCGAGCAACACAACCATCGGTCGCGCGGCGACCACGACTACAGCAGTTCCCGTTTCCTCACCAGCAAGCTGTGGCGACCCGGACCTGTGTGACCGCATCATCATTGAGCTCCATCACCTCATGGCGCTTTGCATTTAGGGAGGTGCGAGTGTGTTTTCACAACCGAATAGCACACAAAACGTTTGTTCTCGTCGCTCGTGATGACTTGTGTGGGGGGGGTACAGCTGGCATGTGATGACGATGGGCGTGATAGTACCGATTGGATTCATGAGTTGCACCTCTGTGCCCTTCGTCGTACCTCCTCACCTGTTGCTCACTGCCCGTGTGAGGCCGAGTATTCCATTGCCTGTTTTACAGTGACGTCCTCTAGTCGTGATCTAAGTGGTACTTGGATCATCCATTCTTGTGCCACTCATCACATGACCTGTCGTCGTAGTGACTTCGTTGTTCTCCGTCCTGTTGCGTCTTTTCGTTCCGTTCGCATAGGCTCTGGTCAGTCCTTGCCGGTCCAGGGTGTTAGGGTTGTGTTTTGTGATGATCCGTCTAACTACTTGTACCTTTCCGAGTTGCTTTTTGTGCCTGACCTTGAGCTCAGCTTGCTCTCTGTAGGTGCCTACACACTTATGGGTCTCTCTATGGAGCACACTACAGACTCCACGACTGTGATTGTTATTGATACTCATACCATTGTTCTTTGTGCCTTTGTTGTGGATGATATGTATCATGTCTCTTGGATTTTTTCTCCTTCTTGCTTCCCCTCCCCTTGTGCTCGTATTTCTGTCACTGTCGTTGTGTCTACTGAGCACGAGTAATTGCTGCATCATCTCCTGTGTCATGTGGGCTGCAACACTATGTTGAAGCTCATTCGGACACAGCATGCACTCGGACTTGACGCGGCTTCTTTCGAGAAGCCATCCAAGACGAATTGTTTCTTCTTCCCTTAGGATAAGATGCATCATTTCACCTACCTTGATTCCCGTTCTCACGCACTTTGCCTTCTAGAGTTAGTCCATTCGGACCTTCTCGGTCCTCTTCCTGTTGATTCTCTGTCCGATTAGGGCCGATATGTCCTGACCTTGACTGACGAATTCACCTGGATGTGGTGGTTCTACAACGTGCGCCAGAAGAGTGACGCCGCTCTCATGGTTTACCTCTGGCTAGTGATGGTTGAGCGTCAATTCCGCCATAAGTGTATCCCTCCCGCTTGGATTGAGGCGGCAAGTTTCTTGGCAAGATGGAGAGTTTTTTTGCCGAGCACGGGGTTCTTCACCAAGTCTCCGCTCCTGCTACTCCTCAGCAGAAAGGTGTCTTTGAGCGCTGGAACCGCACCATGGAGGATGCGGTTCGCTCTGTGGTCTGAGTGCGGTCTCCTGAAGTTTTTCGCCTTTGAAAGATTCGCCTACATGGCGTGGGTCTGGAACTGCCTTGCGCATGGTCCCCAACTGGTCCACTTCACATCGTATGAGCTCTCGTTTGGCCATTATGTTGACTTGCTTCTTGCTCGTGTCTAGGGATTTTTGCCTTTTGTGTGGCGCACCAATGACCAGCAGGGGTCCAAGGTCTTGCCGCGGGGTCGCTTGTGTGCCTTCGCGGGCATCTCCCTGCGGTCGAAGGCCTGGGGTTTTTGGGACCTTACCTGTCGGTGCATTGTTGAGTCCCACAACGCGCTCTTTTATGAGACTCTCATCTACAGTGATCTTACCTTGATCACGTTCTGTCTGTCATGCACGTTCATACGTGTGAGGCCTCTCAACGGATGGGGGAGTCAAGGCTTACGAGCACCTCGCGCCCAGTTGATGTGTCTGTTTGAGCTCCCTCCAACAAAGGCCTAGGGCCTTTGTACTGGGCCTTTGTACAAAGGCCTGGGGCCTTTGTACAAAGGCCTAGGGCCTTTGTACTGGGTTCACAACTCGCGATGCTACGAGTGGAGCACCTGGTTGCGGGACGAGACACTCGCTGGACTCCGGAGACCAATGGTCGAAGATGACTGCCGGGCTCACGCGAGTAACATGGGCTCGAGGTACTGACCTCAGGGTGGGCGACAGGCACAACCATAGTGGGTTACAGAGAGGTAGCTACCCGTGTGGCTCACATTTGCACTTTCCACTTCCTTTGTTTTGGACCTGCCAAGTCCGCAGCTGATTACTAGTAGCGTGCCATGCGCATCTACACGCGCCTTGGTCTCCGGAGTCTAGCGAGTGTCTGGTCCCGCAACCAAGCGCGCCACTCATAACATCGCGAGTTGTGAACCCAGTACAAAGGCCCTAGGCCTTAGTACAAAGGCCCTAGGCCTTTGTAAAAAGGCCCAGTACAAAAGCCCTAGGCCCTTCATGTTTCTCGGCATGGAGATCGTGCAAGAACGCAGACGTTGGATACTTCTATTGGATAAGGCCCGTGGGCTTGATTTGCATAGTTTTGCATTGTGTATCCACTGTTTGATGGCGGATGCATGCATGTGACCAGTCGTAGCGTCTGGCCTGTGATTTTTCACGTCTAGGTTCAGACAGTGTAGCGTTCCGACATGTCTGCGCTGAGTTACAGCCAGAATAATGGTTGTCGACCGGTTTTTAGGACAAACCTTGTGCTACCGTGTGCGACACCCGTTGTGCGCCACGGTAGGTACTTATGCCATGGACCTGGAATTTTTCATTTCTCAATGCAAAATGCTATTGAAGCATTCTGACACTTTGCCTTGTGTCTCCTAGCCAGACCCTTGCCATTGTGTGTACGAATTGTGACTGTCGTCATCATCTGACCAGGCATTGACGCCTAGTCAGCGGCTGTGTTGCTAGGAAGCTTTCACGCACAATCTCAGATGCGTCAACCTCAATAATTTTATGTCAATCGGCCGATGGAGTATTAGCTACCTGCTCAACCTCCAATGTTTTGTTCAAGAAGCTTTCGACAAGTTGAACCACTTTCTGAAATGGTCGACATAACTGTAGCGAATAATGTCTATGTTTTGATGTTTTTCTCTCAACCTCTCAATAACACTAGAACTTTAAAGAAACACGCACAGATTTCCTCAAAATTCCCAAATTTTTATTCATGTTTCTCAAAGACACCACTCAAAACAAGGCATCACACACGTCGCTTGGCTTTAGCGCCCAAGACCCCACATATACCACATTCTTTTTCTTCTTACTATTTTATAGTTCCAACACTTGACATGGAAGTTGTTGTGTCCCAAACATACTCGAGTCCCTCATTTCAGCATTGAGAATTCATGTTATCATATTTGTGGCCCACTACACGTCCACTTAGGATTTTTATGCCTCTCAACCTTAAAATCTCAGCACCAACCTTAGGCGCTGAGTTTGCGATAATTCTGACAAGTTTGAACACTGTCTACGATGCCTGAGAGAAGTGTCACAAACAATACTGATATTTTCGTACTGTTTGGTTGACTTCTCATTTCCACAAGAACGTTATGAATATTCCTTAGTATTATCCAAAACCCCTTCATTCTGGCAGAGTTTCTTGAAGCAACCACTCACAACACAATGTCGCAGGCATCGCTCGACTTGAGCGTCTAAGACCCAATACATGCCTGACTGTGCTTTTCGCTATTTGGTGTATGCACTCTCACTGTATTGTGACCACTGGGCTATGTCCATGCCCGTACAGACCCAGGTGGTTCCGGTGCGTCATCTGGTGATAGAAAACCTACTCGGAGCTGACCAACAACCGCCCCATAGTCCTGGATGCTGTCTGGGACCTTCAATAGTTTTTCTACTACTTGAAGGATTTCATTAGTGGAACGGCCGTGGGCCCAATTTGCATGTTTTTTGTTATGTGTCTAGCGTTTGATGGCGGATGCATGCTTGTGACCAGTCATAGTGTCCATCTTAAGATCTTACATGTTTAGGTTCACACGTCAAAGAATTCTGACTTGTGTGCGCAGAGTTGCGGCCAAAATAGTATTTTTGGGCCGGTTTTAGGACAGACATTGCACTACCGCATGCGACACCCACTGTGCCCCCTAGCAGGTATTTATGCTATGGACCTGTCATTTGTTATCTCTCTTTGCAAATGATTTTGAAGCATCCTGACACTTTGACTTATGTATCCTAGCCAGACTTTTGCTGTTATTTGTATGACCTGTGAGTGTCGTCACCGTCTGACTAGCCACTCACTCCTTGTCAGCAGTTGTGTTATTAGGAAGCTTCCACGCATCTTCTCATGGTATGAGAGTAGTGAGACAGTTCTCGCCAAGTTGCATAGGAGAGACGCAGTAGAGGAGCAACAGTGAGCGTCACCGTTGCAGCCGAGTCACTGGGACCTGTCGACGCCACCCGACTACGGCCAACGTCACCCGCCTACAGCACGTGAGAGGGCAGCATCAGCAGCCGCTAGCAGCAATCGCAGCAGGCGGCAATTCCAGCAGGGGATAGCCACCTACAGCTGCTGGCATTGGTGCTAGCAGCACCAGCAGCAGGCGGCAGCTAGAGCAAGTGGCAGCAGATAGCAGTAGCAGCGGCAAGCAGTGAGAAGCGAGCTGCGAGGTGCAGGCAGCGAGCAGCCAGTGGAGCAGCAGCAGCAGCAGCAGCCAAGCAAAAGCTGGTGTGGAGCTTTGGCACAGCTTTTGTCTGGCTGTCGTGGAGCAGCCGCCCCTCGCATAGTAGGGCAGCGATTGTGAGGGTTGACAAAACAACAAAATAAACTGTTCCAACGTCAGCATTTTCCATGCTGACGTCATCAGGTCCGTGTTGACATCAGAAAACTCATGCTGACATCAACACTTGCATTAGTCAAGTTTTTGGGTCGGAAAGTCAAAGAATTCTAGCATTTCAACTTGTCGAGAAACGTAGATGGTTATGCAATCCGACCAGTTTGATATCCAAACCCAAACTGAGCGTTGACATGACTCCGGCCGGTGACAAGGGCAAAGGACCACTAGATCCCTCTTGCTCCTCTTTAAGGATCATGAGCCCACGCTCGCAGGCTATTGAGGACTTGTGGAGCTAGCAGGATGAGATGCCACGTCTGTAGTAGCAGCAGACTGACGCTATCCGAACGCTTACTGAGCTTCTTCGTGGTCCATCCACGGCCCCAGGGCAGATCTTTGAGGGAGTTAGCGGTGTCATATACTTCGCACAGTAGTCAGCATCTGCATCAATGACAGGAGGAGGATGCGACCCGCCACTTCTTGATCCATGGGATGAGGACCCTGACATGCTAGGTATGGAGGATGGCACTCATGAGAGCAAGATTTGTGTGCTTCAGGTGCGTCTCCGCCTGCTTTAGACGAGTTCTCGACCCCCCCATACGTCTGGCTCCCTTTTCCCGGAGATCCAATCTTCGTCCAATGCCTACCCAAGAAACTTTCCTTGTCTTGGTGTCTTCCCCATCCTTCATCCTTCTCAGCATGTGGTTGCTCTCCCTACGGAGGAGCAACCCAAGGACTTCGAGACACCACCCCCACGATATGTCAGTGAGGACGGCTTTGACTACTTGGAGATTTGTTTCCAGGTCTAGGCCACTTCAGAGGGAGTATGGCCCTAGTATCACAGTCCGTACCAGGTTACAGATCACGCACAGGTACTGACAGTGGCCAGGGTGATGCGCGGACTCCTTAATGCCATGCCGTGCGAGGACCGTTGGACTTGCGCAAGTTCCTTGGAGAGGCTCGCACAGGCACGGTTGCTGATCCACGTTGGGACTGGGACGTGTTGGAATGATGCTCCTCACCATGGCAGGAGTGACTCCAAAAAGGAACACCAAAAAGACAAGCCTTAGTGGCTTAGTCGTTAATGGTGTCCACCTCTAGAGGCACGGGCCCGGGTTCAAGTCCCAAAAGATGAAATTCTGCCCTGCCTCAAGNATCAACACTTGCATTAGTCAAGTTTTTGGGTCGGAAAGTCAAAGAATTCTAGCATTTCAACTTGTCGAGAAACGTAGATGGTTATGCAATCCGACCAGTTTGATATCCAAACCCAAACTGAGCGTTGACATGACTCCGGCCGGTGACAAGGGCAAAGGACCACTAGATCCCTCTTGCTCCTCTTTAAGGATCATGAGCCCACGCTCGCAGGCTATTGAGGTCTTGTGGAGCTAGCAGGATGAGATGCCACGTCTGTAGTAGCAGCAGACTGACGCCATCCGAACGCTTACTGAGCTTCTTCGTGGTCCATCCACGGCCCCAGGGCAGATCTTTGAGGGAGTTAGCGGTGTCATATACTCCGCACAGTAGTCAGCATCTGCATCAATGACAGGAGGAGGATGCGACCCGCCACTTCTTGATCCATGGGATGAGGACCCTGACATGCTAGGTATGGAGGATGGCACTCATGAGAGCAAGATTTGTGTGCTTCAGGTGCGTCACCGCCTGCTTTAGACGAGTTCTCGACCCCCCCATACATCTGGCTCCCTTTTCCCGGAGATCCAATCTTCGTCCAATGCCTACCCAAGAAACTTTCCTTGTCTTGGTGTCTTCCCCATCCTTCATCCTTCTCAGCATGTGGTTGCTCTCCCTACGGAGGAGCAACCCAAGGACTTCGAGACACCACCCCCACGATATGTCAGTGAGGACGGCTTTGACTACTTGGAGATTCGTTTCCAGGTCTAGGCCACTTCAGAGGGAGTATGGCCCTAGTATCACAGTCCGTACCAGGTTACAGATCACGCACAGGTACTGATAGTGGCCACGGTGATGCGCGGACTCGTTAATGCCATGCCGTGCGAGGACCGTTGGACTTGCGCAAGTTCCTTGGAGAGGCTCGCACAGGCACGGTTGCTGATCCACGTTGGGACTGGGACGTGTTGGAATGATGCTCCTCACCATGGCAGGAGTGACTCCAAAAAGGAACACCAAAAAGACAAGCCTTAGTGGCTTAGTCGTTAATGGTGTCCACCTCTAGAGGCACGGGCCCGGGTTCAAGTCCCAAAAGATGAAATTCTGCCCTGCCTCAAGGGAGGTAGAATATAGATGCCAGGAAGCTAGCTCAACCTCTAGAGTTCCTCTTTAAGTTTCTAGAAGGCCAGGTGAGGGTCCAGGAAGGTGGCACACCTTCTAGAAGGGGTGACTTGTCCTACAAGGCATCTAGAGGTGTCTTGGTCTTCTGGACACCTTCCCTCCTACTAGAAGCAAGCTGAGGAATCTAGGAAGGGGCAGAAGCTTCTAGAGGTGGGAAGGGATGCCTTCCTAGGTGGGAAAAGGACAGCCTACCAAGGAGCACTCTAGAAGCCATAGAATCTGCTAGGAAGCTCCAAATCTGGCATGCTTTGGTGTTCTGGAAAGCTTAGATCAGTGGCTATAAAATGCCACTGCTTGTGAGCCTTGATCAAGAGTTCATTCCCAGTCAATTGAGGCCAAAAAATATTGCCTCACTCTCTGACCAGTTTTCTGCCATCCTTGGAACCAGTTGCCTCCACAGTTTCAGTCTCTCCAAAAACAGTTGGTGGTGTGAACCAGCCACTGCTAGGGACCCTCCAGGGTGCACACTCACCCTCAGGCCAACAAAGGGTTATGGGCCCATGCCTCTAAGGGGTTCAAAGCTAGCTTGATTTCACGCTTCCAACAGCAAGACATGGCAACCAGCGAGCAAGAGAGAAGCCGCGCTGTCCTTAAGTTTGATGGGACAGGCTTTGCCTTGTGGAGGTGGCAGTTTGAGGTCTTCCTCGACGACAAGGGACTGCTTGAGCTCGTAAAAGGTGATGAGACTGCTCCACCGGAGACTGCAACGGCTGAGGTGAAGGAGGCATACAAGAAGCGCAATAAAAAGGCATTGGCGCTCCTTGTGTCCGCGTTATGCCCACCACAACTTGGGCACATCCAAGGATGCACCGTGGCCGCGGACGCATGGTCAAAACTCTGCTCCATCTACCAGTCAAGCAACCTTGCCAATCAGCTCTTCATCTTCAAACGGCTCGTCACCCTCCAACCCAACAAAGGCGACAACATCATGGAGATCACCAGTAGATTGAGTCCCTCGCAGCGGAGTGCGTAGCCACGGGTTGGGAGGTCGATTCTCAGTTGCAAGCTATGATCCTCCTTCTGCCCTTGCCAGACAGTTGGAGTCCCATGATCACAGTCCTTGGTGGCTGGCCTTCCAATGAGCTGAAGTACCCGAAGGTTGCTGAGTACGTGCGCAATGAGTGGATGCGACGTGGCGGTCGAGAGAGTGCAGCGGCATCAAATTCAGCTTACACAGTTCATCCTCAAAGTGGAGGCCGAGGCGACAAGTGGAAGGGTGCCAAACAGGGCACTAAGAAGGGTGACGAGAAGGGGGAGTGCTTCAACTGCGGCAAGGAGGGCCACTACGCACGCAACTGTCCTAAGAAGAAAACAGATCGGCCGGAACGGGGCGAGAAGAAAGATGAGCACACCCTTATGGCTTACGACTCCACCAACTTGAAGGATCCGGGAGTTGCCGTCATCGACTCCGGATCAGGCACCACACGCAATGCAACAGGGCGGCATTTGTCACCTACGGCGCCTTGGAGAGACGCATGACGGTGGCCAATGGAAAAACAGAGGTGGCCGCCAGTGAGGGTAACGTCCGCATTGAGTCAATTGTGGATGGCAAACCTGTCACGAGCACAATCTACGATGTGCTGCATATGCCCAACTTTGGGGCAAATCTGCTCTCCGTCAGCCGCCTCACCGACAAGGGACTTGAGGTGCTCTTCACAAAGAAGGAGGCCGTCATCCGCAAAGAGGGCAAAGGTGAGGTGATTGCGCGTGCCAAGAGGGAGGAGGACTTGTACCTGCTACGCGCGAAGATCCTCAGCANCCTTATCGACAAGGGACTTGAGGTGCTCTTCACAAAGAAGGAGGCCGTCATCCGCAAAGAGGGCAAAGGTGAGGTGATTGCGCGTGCCAAGAGGGAGGAGGACTTGTACCTGCTACGCGCGAAGATCCTCAGCACCCGGGTGGGGTCCAACGCCGCCAATCTTGCAACAAAGGACGGAGGAGACCTGGACCTATGGCACCGCCGACTCTGCCACATTTCTCCATCGACAGTGAAGGAGATGGCTAAGAGGGAAGTGGTGCGGGGTCTCCAAATCAGCGGCCTTGATGGAACCAAAGAGACCATGTGTGAGCCATGCATCATTGGCAAATCAACTCGGCAGCCGTTTGTCGCCAAGGGGACGCGTGCATTGGCAAAACTGGCCGTGGTATACACAGATGTGTGTGGACCACTTGAGAGCTCCATCGGCGGAGCTCGCTACTTCCTCACCTTCATCGGTGACCACAGCTGAAAGCTCTACCTCTACCCAATGAAGCGGAAGAGTGAGGTTCTTGCGTGCATGCAAGAGTTTGTGGCTGATGTGGAGCGGCAAACAGAGTTGAAGGTGAAGGCGTTCCGGAGTGATAACGGCGGTGAATATGCGGGGTGCCTTGGGTGGATGAAGAGCAAGGGGATTGAGTGGCAGAAAACAAGTCAACACTCCCCACAGCAGAATGGCGTTGCAGAGAGAGCAAATCGCACAATCCTTAACATGGTGCGATCCATGTTGAGCGACGCCGGCCTTACACAACGGTATTGGGCGGAGGCGGCAAGGACAGCAGCATACATCATGAATCTCATGCCGACCAAGCCGCTGAAGGACAAGGAGAGCAATGCGTGGTAGATGCCACAAGAGGTGTGGAGCGGGAGGAAGCCGGCGGTGGGTCACCTCCGCACGTTTGGTTGTGTTGCACATGCAATGGTGCAGGCACGTGAGGGACGGAGCAAGCTGGACCCGCATACCCGCCGGTGTATTTTCCTTGGATATGAGAGCGGAAGCAGGACGTACCAGCNAATCCGAAGCACCGGAGATGGACGTGGAGGTGGGGAGTCAACAGATGTCTCCAAGGTCTCCAAGAGAGGGGGAGCAGGCGCTTGGAGAGGATGGCGCCAAAAGGGGACAGCAACAACAACAACCGCCTCAAGAGTCCCACACGAGTAACCGTGTGTGAAGAAGGACAAAAAGGTATGATGCCAACAAGGGCATTTGGACTGGGTTTGCAAAAACCTTCTTCACGCAAGAGGATCCTCAATCTGTAAAGGAGGCACTGCAGCGGAAGGATGGGGCTGAGTGGGAGGGAGAAATAAAATCTGACCTTGCCTCCCACGAGGAGAACGGCACTTGGGAGCTGGTTGACCGGCCGGAGGGCGAGAAAATCATCGGCTCCAAGTGGATCTTCCGGAAGAAGCTCACAAAGGAGAGGAAGGTGGAGCGGTACAAGGCGCGGCTGGTGGCGAAAGGATATGCCCAGAGAAAAGGGGAGCACTACGACGAGACCTTTTCACCAGCTGCCAAGTTTGCCTCCATCTGTACTATCCTCTCCGTGGCAGCGGCACGCGACTACAAAATCCACCAAATGGACGTGAAAACCGCGTTCCTCAATGGCGACTTGGACAAGGAAGTCTACATGGAGGTGCCAGAGGGGGTGGATGCACAACAAGGGAAGGTGTGCCGGCTTCGCAGGGCGCTCTATGGACTGAAGCAAGCTCCGCTCATGTGGTACCTCAAGATGGATAGTTTCATGGGTGAGCTTAGCTTCAAGTGCTACGAGGCCAATCACAGCGTGTACGTGCGTAATCAGCCAGGACTCCACCAAATTGTCGTCCTCTACGTGGATGACCCCATCCTTGTGTCTTCGGATGAGGGGGAGCTCAAGAGCCTGAAGCAACAACTTGGCGGCCGGTTCAAGATGACAGACATGGGCGAGCTTGAGTACTACCTTGGCATCACCATCAAGAGGGACCGTAAAGCACGCACGCTGGAGATGGGTCAAGAAAAACATGTGCAGGAGGTGCTCCGCTGCTACAACATGGAGGAGTGCAACCCTATCGGCACACCTATGACAACGACATGTGAGCTGAGCTTGAGCATGGGCCCGAGCACGGAGGACGAGAAGGCGGAGATGGCTGGAGTACCGTACCAGTCCGCAGTTGGCAGCATAATGTATGCCATGGTGGCGATGCGGCCTGACCTTGCCTTTGCTGAAGGACAAGTGAGCCGCTATACTGCTGATCCGGGGCCGCTACACTGGCAAGCGGTGAAGAGAATCCTCCGCTACTTGAAGGCAACGACACATTTGCGACTTGTGTTTGGAGGGGGAGCGCGGACTGACTCCCTCGAGCTGGTTGGCTACTCTGATGCTGACTGGGCAGGTGATGTTGATGACCGCAAGTCAACATCAGGCTATGTTTTTGTACTTGGTGGTGCAGCGCTGTCTTGGGCAAGCCGGAAGCAGCACAGTGTGGCTCTATCCAGCACTGAGGCGGAGTATATTGCGCTCGCGGAAGCCGCAAAGGAGGCACTATGGCTGCGGCAATTGCTCAAGGAGATTGGGGTGCCGCAAAAGAAGCCAACGACACTCAATGTTGACAACATGAGTGCCATCAGCCTGACCAAGAACCCTGTGCTACACCGGATGACCAAGCACATAGAGATCCGGCATCACTTTGCACGAGACCTTGTTGCAAAGGGTGATGTGGTGCTTGTGCATTGCGGCACAAAGCACATGCTTGCTGATGCCATGACAAAGGCGCAACCCAAGGACAGGCATGATGCTACTTGTATGGAGCTTGGGCTTTCCCAAGCCTCTTGAGTTGCACGCTGAGCATGGACAACTGCCATGGGTGACGCGCAAGGGGGAGATTGTTGGAATGATGCTCCTCACCATGGTAGGAGTGACTCCAAAAAGGAACACCAAAAAGACAAGCCTTAGTGGCTTAGTGGTTAATGGTGTCCACCTCTAGAGGCACGGGCCCGGGTTCAAGTCCCACAAGATGAAATTCTGCCCTGCCTCAAGGGAGGTAGAAAATAGATGCCAGGAAGCTAGCTCAACCTCTAGAGTTCCTCTTTAAGTTTCTAGAAGGCCAGGTGAGGGTCCAGGAAGGTGGCACACCTTCTAGAAGGGGTGACTTGTCCTACAAGGCATCTAGAGGTGTCTTGGTCTTCTGGACACCTTCCCTCCTACTAGAAGCAAGCTGAGGAATCTAGGAAGGGGCAGAAGCTTCTAGAGGTGGGAAGGGATGCCTTCCTAGGTGGGAAAAGGACAGCCTACCAAGGAGCACTCTAGAAGCCATAGAATCTGCTAGGAAGTTCCAAATCTGGCATGCTTTGGTGTTCTGGAAAGCTTAGATCAGTGGCTATAAAATGCCACTGCTTGTGAACCTTGATCAAGAGTTCATTCCCAGTCAATTGAGGCCAAAAAATATTGCCTCACTCTCTGACCAGTTTTCTGCCATCCTTGGAACCAGTTGCCTCCACAGTTTCAGTCTCTCCAAAAACAGTTGGTGGTGTGAACCAGCCACTGCTAGGGACCCTCCAGGGTGCACACTCACCCTCAGGCCAACAGGACGTTGCATTTTCCTTGCTTGGTACAAAGAGGCACACCACCTACACTCCTCACATTCGCACCTTTCACTCCCGTTTTTAGGGATCTGTCGAGCACGCAACCCAAAACTGGCGATGGGCCATGCGCATCTACATGCGCCTTGGGACCTCAGTAGATACACAGTTGTAAGCGCTCAGCACTCTCATGCTCGGATTTTGTGTGGAGCATGCAGAATTCTTCACGAAGTACAGGGACTACATGCTCAAGCCCTTCTCCACCTCCCTTCAGCCTCTTCCTTGGGTGCATCAGCTTTTCCTCCAAGTGACGTTTGCCTGTGAGGTAGCCGTGGCGCATTAGGAGAGTCCCCTGGCTACAAAAATCATCGCGTTGCCACCAACGTCCTTGTTGTTGTCCGCTCCTCTATTGTTTTGCACATCCTCCTCTTCTCCTTCTACCCCAATTTTCCTTACTCAGACGTAAGGTATGGTAGCAATGGCTCTGGGGAAGAATGGGAAAAAGAGGCGCAGTTCGGGCCAGCAACAAACGCATAAGCAATAGTCACTGGGTAGTAGCACTTGACATACTATTCACTACTACAAGTGTGGAGGCACTCATTGCTACACCGAGTGCCAGCAGCCGCTCGACTGGGCGTGGATCACTCCCGGTTTTCAGGCTACACACGCACTACGGTCCGCGTCGAGCAGCATAGCCTCTTGTTGTGTAGCAACCACAACAGGAGGAGTTCCTGCTTACCCACCGGCGAGCAATGGCGACCCAGATCCATGTGAATGCCCCATTGCCGAGCTCCGTCACCTTCTCGCCCTTTGTTTTCAGGGAGGTGCGAGTGTGTTGTCACAGTCGAGTGGTTCACAGACTCTTTGTTTTTCTGTTCTTGTAGCTCGTGATGACTTGTGTGGGGGGGCACGGGTGGCATGTGATGATGATAGGCCTGAAAAAACCCATTCGATTCATGAGTCTCACCTTTGTTCCCTCCTTCGTTCCTCCTCACCTGCTGCTCAACGCCCATGTGAGGCCACTGTTCCATTGTCCATTGCACAATGACATCCTGCGGTTGTGATCCTGGCGGCACCTGGATCATCTGGTGCCACTCACCACATGACTTGTCGTCGTAGTGACTTCGTTGTCCTCCGTCCTATTGCGTCTGTTTTTTCAGTTTGCACAGGCTCTGGTCATTCATTGCCGGTCCAAGGTGTTGGGGTTGTGTGCTTTAACGGTTCGTCGAGCACCTTGTATCTTTTCGAGGTACTTTTCGTGCCTGACCATGAGCTCAACTTACTTTCTTTGCGTGCCTGCACACTGATGGGACTCTTTCTGGAGCACACTGTGGACTCTGCGACTATGACCGTTGTTGATACTCGTACCATTGTTCTTTGTGCCTCCGTCATGGATCATCTGTTTTGTGTCCCTTGGATCTCTTCTTCTCCTTGCTCCCTTTACCCTCCCACTTATGTTCTTTTCAATGGTTTTCTCCGCCAAGCTCCCGCGACTGCTGTATCATCGCCTATGTCATGTGGGCTTCGACATTGTGTTGAAGCTCATTAGCACACAACCCGCACTCGGCCTTGAAGCGGCCTCTTTTGAGAAGCCGCCCAAGACCAATCGTCTATTCTGTGCTCATGCTAAGATGCATGAGTGCATGTACCTTGACTCCCATTCTCGAGCTCTTTCCCCTCTTGATTTGGTCCATTCAGACCTTCTTGGTTCTCTCCTTGTTGAGTCTTTGTCCGATCTGGGCCGATACGTCCTGACCCTGACCAATTACGTCATTCAGATGCGGTGGGTCTATAGCCTACATTAGAAGAGGGACCCCGCTTTCACATTTTGCCTTTGGCTAGTGATGGCTGAGTGACAGTCCCGCCGTATGATGCGTAGATTACGCTCAGATCATGGCAGCGAGTTTTTTGGGGAGATAGACAGCTTCTTTTCCAAGCACAGGGTTTTTCACCAGGTTTCTGCTCCTGATACTCCTCAGCAAGGTGGTGTCTCTGATCGGTGGAACCGCATCATGGAGGATGCGGTTCGTGTTATGTAGTCTGAGTGTGGTCTCCCGGAATCCTTTACATTTGAAGGATTTACCTACATGATGTGGTTCTGGAACCGCCTGCCGCACCGTCCCCTTCCGGACCACGTTACACCGTACGAGCTTTGGTTTAGCCATTGTGCCGATCTGCATCTCGCTCGTGTCTCGAGATCCGTGGCTTCTGTTTCGTACACCAAGGACCAGCAAGGATCGCTTGTGTACCTTTGTAGGCATGTCCCCGCGGTCAAAGGCCTGGCACTTTTGGGACCCAGTCCATCATCGCATCGTTGAGTCGCAGAACGCGCTCTTCTTTGAGTCTCTTACCTACCGTGACCTGACTTCTATCATGTCAGTTTCCGTCACACACGTTCCTACGTGTGAGGCGTCCCAACAGATGGGGGAATTTGGGCCTACGAGTACCTCTCGCTCGACTGATGTGTCTCTTCGAGCCTCCTCCACTTCTCGGTCTCCGGCTCTTGATGAGCCAGCAATCATAGCTATCGGACCAAAGACCTCTCCAGCCTAGCCTGTCTTCACCCGTGCTCCCTCACACCCCACAGGCACTCATGATTTTGTGCCCATGTCCACCAGTACTCCTGCCTCTGTGTGTAATCCTGCATCTCCCCGTGTTGCTATACCCAACCTTGTGTCTCCCATCATTTCACCCGCATCTCCTCATACTGCATCACCTACCCCTTTGCCTAAGTCCTCACCAGATGCGGGCGCGCCCGTCTCTGAGCCTGAGGTGAGCTCCTCGAGCCCAGGCTATTCGTGTGAGCCCGTTGGTTGTCTTTGACCACTGGTATCCGGAGTCTAGCGAGTGTCTAGTCCCACACCCAAGCTCTCCACTCGTAGCGTTGCGAGTGGTGATCCCGGCACAAAGGCCCTAGGCCTGAGTTTCCACACTGATCACATAAAGGTACCTCAAGCATGCCTTGTAGGGCACGAACTCGTCATTCACGAGTTTTACATCGCTTGTGATGGAGCAACTGACCTTGTGGTCGTCCAGCCCAGCTTTGAGGCATGTGCACTTGGCACTCAGAGCTCTCCCTTGATGGTGCCTGATCCGGGCACACTAAGGGAAGCTCTATGATCAAAGGATGCAAACACTTGGCCTGTTGCCTATGAGGATGAGCTCCATGCCATCCGAGAGCTAGTCGATCTTCCACCTGGGAGGAAGGTTATTCAGGTCAAATGGGTCTTTTGTAAGAAAGTGAAGCCAGATGGCTCACCGGAACGCCACAAGGCGCGCTTGGCCATCAAGGGATATTCCCAAATTAAGGGCATTGATTACACGGACACCTTTTCCCCTATCGGCCGCATAACCTCAGCTCGCGCACTATTTGGTGTTGTGGCTCAACATGACTGGGAACTGCACCAGATGGATGTGAAAAATGCGTTCCTCCATGGCTCTCTGGATGAGGAGATTTACGTTGCTCAGCCACCATGCTTTGAGGACGGTGAAAAGGTTTGGTGCTTGCGCAAGTCCTTGTACGGACTCAAGCAATATCCGCGGTGTCGGAACCGGGAGATTATTGGCACTCTCACTCGTGTGAGATATGTACAGAGCAAGGCAGATCCCTCCCTCTCTATGCGACGGTTGCCTGAGTGGTTCATCGCCACCTAAGTCTATGTGGAAGACCTTCTGATTGCGTCTCCCTCCATGGAGGCCGTGAAGGAGGCCAAGTCAGTCCTCCAGACTGCCTAGAGGGTGAAGGATCTTGGTCCTGCAATGGTGTTTCTTGGCATGGAGATCGTGTGAGACCGCTGATGTCGGACACTTCTGCTGCATCAAGTCGGATACGCATGTGTTGTAGGGAAGTATTTTAGTAACCTCCTTGGCGTAGTGCCCACGGCCTTCACACCTCTCACACCTGACGAGTAAGATGCCCTAAAGGTGGAAGATCCCACACAACTGGGGGAGACAGCGGATGTGACCTTGTGCCTCTGTCTCATCGGATCTCTGATGTAGCTGGCCACTACCACACGCCTTGACATTGCTTTTGCCGTTAACATCTTTGCACAGTTTTTGTAGGCTCCACGTGCTAGAGCCCTTCATAGGGCTGTGCAAATGGTGCGGTACGTAGTCTCCACACCGTACCTCGGACTTTGCTTTCACCAGTAGTGTTTGGTAGCTCTTGACGGCCACACCGATAGCGACTTGGCCTGGAGTCCAGATGGATGCAGCCGCACTGAATACGTGTTTGTGCTTGGTGGCAGCGCTGTGTTGTTTTGCAGCAGGAAGCAAGACTACATGGCACTTAGCTTGTCGGAGGTAGAGTATGTTGCTCTGGGTATAGGGGCTGCTGAGGCGGTGTGGCTACAGTGTCTATTCCTTGAGTTAGGTCAATCCGTGCCCGCCATTGTGCTTCACTACAAAAACCAGAGTGCTCTTACCATTGTGGAGAAACATGGTGTTTTTCATGCTTGCACAAAGCATATTACCCTGTGAGCATTTTTTTGTGCGTGATCTGGTGGAGCAACACGTGATCTCTGTCATATGGGTCGGCATTGACATGCAGCGTGCTGATTTCTTGATGAAGGCACTAGCTCGCGAGAGGTTTCTAGTGGCCATTTTTTTTGCTGGGCTTTGCTCCTTGCGTGATAGTGGTTGATTGCAAGGTGTGTCTGTGTGTTTATCACGACTTTTTCTGCACTCGTTGTTGCATTTGTTTCCGTGCTATACGCGTATGGATATGCTTACCATCGGGTCATGGGGGAATGTTGTGACTTGTGACGTTCNGCTCATGCAATTGTCTAATGGGGATCCAGGTGACGCCGGTGCGTTGTCCGGTGATGGAGCACCTACTTGGAGCTGACCTACGACCGCCCTAGAGTCCTAGATGCTGTCTGGAAACTTCCGTAGTTTTTCTACAGCTTGTAAGATTTTATCGGTGGACTGGCCGTGGCCCGATTTGTATGCTTTGCGTTGTGTGTCCACCGTTCAATGCTGGATGCATGCATGTGACTAGTCATAGCGTCCGGCTTGAGATCTTCCACGTTTAGGTTCAGACTTGTCTGCGCAGAGCTACGGCCAAAACAGTGTTTTTGGGCTGGTTTTAGGAAATACCTTGCACTGCCACGTGGGACACCTGCCGTGTACTGCAGCAAGTTTTTATGCTCTGGACTTGTCATTTTTTATCTCTCTCTGCAAATTGTATTGAAGCATTATGACACTTTGACTTGTGTCTCCTATCCAGACTCTTGCCGTTGTGTGTACGACCTGTGATTGTTGTCACCGTCTGACCACGGACTAACGCCTAGTTAGCGGCTGTGTTGCTAGGAAGCTTTCCCCTCTCAGGAGGATTAGTAGCATGGAAGCGATCACAGTCTCTTTGTGAATCAGACATAAGTGTCAAAATTTAGGATGATTGGTTCGACATTGAAAACAACTTTGTGGATGCAATATGCACCATGTGGTTGGTCTTCTTAAGGCCTAAGTTTTTATGGTTTCTCATACGTAACATGGGTTTGAAACAACCTTTTGCATGGTCCTCTATTGCACCATGTTATGGCGTACGAGTTGTAGTTCGGGCATTGTGGGAACATCCATCTCGTTCGTGTCTGGGGCTCACAAATCCACCACGTTACCCCAATTATTCAGTTTTTTTGTGAAGGTGTTTTCGTTTTGTTTTTTATAACAACTGGGACCAATTTTTGTACCGTTATGGAAGTGCCCTCATGCAATTCACAGCCACAAGAATTCGAAGTGACCCGGTCATGACATGTCCTCGTGCGTGAATATCTTGAGTGGAGGGTGCATTGGGGTGACAGACTTTGCTCGCTCGTACTCAAGCAAGCAAATCGATGGTCACCCACACGTGGAAGGTATTGACGTCCATGCGAAGTCCACACTTTTTTGGGGCGTTTCCCTCACCCACACGTGGAAGGTATTGACACCATCTAGCAGCACAATCAATGTCCCTCGATCAAGCGACGGTGAATGACCGCCAGTGCCTTCGTTGCTCTCGGAAATCGAAGTGTCCTTCCAAGGGATTTTGTTTTCGGATTGATTTCAAGACAGTATAGAACTAATTGGCAACCGTTACAGAAGTACCAAGGAGGAAATTCTCACAATTGTTTTTCTTCCGAGTAATTATGATAACAAGGTACATCTCGTACAAAAAGGACCAGCACAGATCCTACATCTCACTTCAGGGTTGCATGTGTGCCTTCCTCCAAATTTTTATGCATCTGAAGGCCCTGTGCTTTTGGTACCTCGCTCACCACCTAGAGCGGATTGGACATAATCCTTGGCCAACTAGGCCAAAACCGCGGTTCTTGAAGGTCTCCGACCCTCAATCCATCCCATCCAACCACCCACAAGCCAGAGATCCTGTATGACTCACGTGGCGCCGGCTGCACGCTGCACTCCCCCGGCCTAAGTGTGAGCCATCCTAGTCATAGGCACGTCAGACTCGAATCTCGTCACTCTAATACCAATGTAGCAGATTGGACAGAATCCTTGGTCAACCAGGCCAAAACCGCGGTGCTTGAGGGTCTCCAACCCTCATGCTATCCCGTCCAACCGCCCATAGGCTGGGAACCCCGTTCGATCCACCCGGCATCGGCCGCGCATAGACCAACAAGTGTCTTCTTGATGTTGCTCCTTAGTTGGACAGCTCTATGAGGAGCATCTAAGGCCAGATTGTATAATTAGAATGGGGAATGAGCCTGGTACATGTAGTCCTAGGCATGGCATCTAAGGTGTGTAGGTAGTGGCACTTTGTGAGCGGCCACTCCACACCACCTCACCAGTTTGCCAACTGGAACGTCCACTGACTGCCAAGTAGCACATCCTCCTCATACATGGAGAAATGTCTAGGAAACTTCTCCTGTGCAGGATGGTAGAAAATTTCCTTCTCACATCAAGGATTGATTGCAGGACCTGTTGTCCCTAAGTCCAACGTGGTATCCATTGCGCTACACTGTTGGTGTCTCGCTTGAACTAGCACCAGGGACAAGATTTGGGGGACTTAATGCAATAGAGCAGTGTATGCCCAACCTGTCCGCTAGCTATAGCAATGGCCAAGGGTGCATAAGACAGCGACAATCTCTCCCTTGCACCTCTGGCCACCTGCTGTGGTAGTCTTCTTCCGCATGAACCCATAGCTTTGCATTGTTTTTGTGCACCTCAGTTGTCTTGGTCTTTAGTCCTCGTCTCTTGCATCCACCATGCCGATTCCTCGAGCGCTTGCAACATGCAAGTCATTGTCCAATGGCTTTGTCAAGAAGTCTGCAAGCATTTTCTTGGTTTCGACGTGCTCTAGTTCCACGACACCCTTGGTGACGAGGTTACATGAGTAGTGGTACCGAATGTTGATGTGCTTCATATCCAGAGAACTCATTTTGTCCTCTGCCATAGCGATGGCACTATGGTTTTCAATGCGGATGACCGTTTCTTCCTCTTGTGGTGCCTTGATCTCATCGAGCAAACTACGAAGCAACTATGCTTCCTCGCATACCTCCAAGAGTGTGATGTACTCCGTCTCAATTGTAGAAAGTGAGACACAGTCTTGCTTCCTGCTTGCTCAGAAGACCGCACCACCGTTGAGAAGGCAGAATAAGCCTGAAGTGGACTTCCTATCATCAATCCACCCTCCCCATTCAACATCAATGTAGCAAGTCAGTTGCAGCAATTCTGATCCTTCCAGTCCTCCAAATCGAAGTCCCATGTGTCGTGTCTTTTTGAGATAGCAAAAGATTTGCTTAACGACTTGCCAGTGTTCTGGTCCAGGGTTGGCCACAAACCTGCTTACCTGATCCACTAAGTAATCGATGGCAGGTCACATCCCCACCATCGCATATATGAGGCTCCCAACGGTGGACTAGTATGGGATGTTTTGCATCTCCTGCTGCTCTGCTTTGTTTCTTGGTGACATGCAGGAGAAGAGCTTGTAGTCGGAGGGCGTGGGGGTGCTGACGGGTTTGCATTCCTCCATGTTGTAGTGGTGCAAGACGTTGATGATGTACTTGGTCTGGTTGAGCTCGACGGTGCCTGCTCTGCGGTTGTGGTGGATGGCAATCCCGAGGTTGTACTCAAGAGGACCCATGTCCTTCATCTTGAACCTGCTGCCCAGCTATTTTTTGAGGTTTGCAAGGGCCTCATGTGAGGAAGAACAAATGATTGAATTGTCCACGTACAATGCCACAAGCAGCAAGCCACGCTCGTCCGCCCGCACATAGATGTTGGGGTCATTCTTGCAGTGCGTGAAGGAGAGCTCAGCCATGAAGCTGTCCATTTCTTTCTACTAGATCCAGGGGGCCTTCACCTGTTTCAGCCTGTACAGTGCCTTCACCAGCCGACACACCATTCCTATGGGTCCATCCAGCCCCTCCGGCACTTCCATAAGCACCTCTTTGTCCAAATTCCTGTAAAGGAAGGCTGCTTTGATATCCATCTGGTGGATCTCCAGGTCTTTGGCAGCAGCGACCGCCAGTAGGGACCTCATGGAGGCAAACATGACGACCGGTGCGAAGGTCTCATCGTACTCAGACCCTGTGTGCTGTGAGAATCCCTTGGCCACGACCCTTGCCTTGTACTTGTCGATGCTATCGTCCCGCTTCTGCTTGAGCTTAAACACCCACTTTGAGCCCACCACATGAGCATTAGCAGGTCTGTCCACCAGCACCCATGTGCCATTTTTGTCAATGGACGCGAGCTCGCTGTCCATCTCCTCCTTCCATTTGGCCGCATCAGGCCTTGCCAGCGCGTCTGCCACAGTGAGCGGCTCTCCCTGAGCCAAGCATGACCAGCTCAGTCTGGTCCAGCTTCCGGTGTCGGGGTCATAATTTGGTGTTTTCTTTCTCTGCCATGTGCTATGGCGCCGCATTGCTGGTGCCTCATCTTTGCTCTGCTGCTGCTCCTGTGGTGTTGGCTGCCCTGAAGTTAAATCATCCTCTGGTGAAGAGCCACTGGCCTCCGAGTTTGTCTCAGAGGCCTTGGACGTCTCCGACTACGTGTCAGAGCGTGTTGTTGCTTCAGCCTACGCAGCCACTCTCCCTGCCACACCACTCTTCTCCATGGCCTGCCGCACTAGTACTACTTGCCAGTTTTCAGGAGCTTGATCTCCTGACTCCAGTAGCACCAACCACTCTCCCTATTCTGGAGCTTGCGTGGGATCAAACAGCTCTTCCTTGCCTAGTTTCTACTCATCAAAGGGCACGTCACCGCTGGTGATCAGCCTTCTTGCTGCAAGGTCCCATAGACGGTAGGACTTGTGGGCCCTCCCATAGTCCATCATCACGAACTTTCATGCTCTTTCATCCAGCTTGCCGCCACCCTCTCTCGCCTGGACCTTTGCCCATGCGGTGCAGCCAAAGACTTTCAGGTATAATGCGTCCGGCTTCTTCCCTGACCACACCTCTTATGGCGTCATCTGCTGCTTGCACTTTTCATTACCATGCCTGCCCAGAGCAGTCGCAGGAGTCGTGTTGACAAGGTAGCATGCCATTCTTGCTGTGGGAGTTTTGCATCAAAGAGCATGTAGCGCACCATGCCAAGGATGGTCTGGCTCATTCGCTCAGCAACATCATTGCTTTGTGGCGTGTAGGGTGTTGTGGGCTGGTGGTTGATCCCGTGTTGCTGCAACCAACCCTTGCAAGCTTCATACTCTACGCCGTTGTCGCTTTGCATGGCCTTGACCTTCTTTCCAGTCTGCCACTCCACCATGGCGACAAACTCCTGCAACTTCTCTCTGACCTCTCTTTTGAGAAAGTAGATCCTCGCCTTGGGGCTGTGGTTGTCGATGAAGGTAAGGAAGCACTTGCTGCCACCACATGATGCCGTGCGAAAGGGTGTAAACCAGGTCAAGGGCTGCTTGTGTGCAATGACCGTTGCGCTCAAAGCGATTTTTCTTGCTCTTGCCTTGGAGGCAAGGTTCACAAAGGCTGCCACACCTAGTCGCATCCTTGTTGCACCCCTCCATGCCGCAGACTATTACTAGATGACTTGGAGCATGCTGTTTGCAACCTGTCCATGCATGTTTTGGTTTTATCTTCAACCCAATGGTGACGAGATAACACCCAAGTATACCCAAATTCAATTACATTCCCACCTTTTACATCCCGCAATCTTCTCAATTCCCAATGGAACTAAATAAAATTTGCTAAAGATCCATCATGATGTGCAGTTTCTGAAACAATAGTCATGATTGAGTTTGGACCATTCTAGAGACTTCCTGTTCAAAAACCCACAATTTCATCCACAGCTTCTCACAACTTCATTCTCACCTGGACATGGAAAGGGGTGCCTTTGATTCTTTTCAACTTTGTATGCGACCATGCGAGCTGAAGAGAGCCCAATGCCACCCCAACTAGAGCACAAGTAAGGGCCCAATTAGATCATTAGTAGATTTCACAAAGGGTTAACCTTAAACCCAGTGGTGCCAACGTAGCACTTACGCATATCTAGATTCCAGCACAACCCAACATTGAAATTCAATAATGTCCTCAATACTCAACTATAAATCAAGTTATTGAAATTGTTACATATTCTGTGTAGTTTTTCAAACAACATTCAGAAATGAAATTGGACCATTTGATAAACCTCCAACTCAAACGTTGATGATTCCAGCCTCTCATAGCATCCTCTTGCTCGGGCATGCCAAGGGGCACCTTCTATTGTCGCTCATTATCTGACAAATCCCCATCATGCATCACTCCATGCGCACCTTTGTCCCTACTCGTCGACATACCCCTCCATCACTCTATCTCCATCATGCTCATGGTACAATTTCTGGCCACCAAGGCATTCTCACCCTCATCCTCCTCACATACTTCTCCCGCAACACCCATCTTGCCTCAACATCGGACACACCCCTTAGTGTCTGTGGATGTCTCACCAGCATGCACTTTGCCACTTCCTTTGCTTCATTCTACAGCTCTCTCTCCTCCTGAAGCCACACCTCCATCTTCCTTCACCACAGTTCATGATATCATGGCTTTTCTTATGGATGAATTCCACTGCTTGCACAAAGTGGTGCAGTGGGAGCATGCCAGTGATGCAATCAAGGAGGTTGTGGTAGAAATTTCCCTTTCAACACACAGCCTTTCACTGTAGATCACTGGGTCGTCTTGTTCAGCCCGAGCATCAGGTTGAGCTGATTCCCTTGACTCTCAGCCAAGTGGACAAGCACCCCCATCGCACGTCATCTCCACAAGCTGTTGATTCAGCGAGGTGGGCAAGAAGAAGTCCAAGAAGAAGTAGTAGATGGACGACTGAAAGTTGTTTTCTGAAAAATCTCTGTGGCCCTTTCTCTCATTGGTGTTGTTGTGGCTTGGAGGGAGAGAGGGTATTAGTCTGAGCCACAAATAGCGTGTTGGTTTATTCTCTTGCTAGGTGTTCCTGGTGGGCTGATATTGTAAGACCCGGGCTCACTTCCCTATGATATCTTGGTTGCTCTTTTCCTGCTTTCGTGTTCGGTGTATTTTCCATGTGCCGCCGGGTTCAATCCCAACAGCGTGATCCCCACAAGAGAATCTTTACTTGTGGGGTGGCGAGGGGGGCCAGATTAGCTGCTTGCTCTCACCTAGAGATATACCTTGTGCACTCATTCTAATCTTCTCCTTGTTCATGAACTTCATTTGATTCCATGCTTTTTTCCACGTGCTCTTCCACCTACTCTTGGTCTGCCAACATGAGATAGGACAGAGCAAGCTATCAGTTTTTTGTCTAGAACAAACCAAGGGTTTTTTGAGGCAAAATCATTGAAGGATGACAACAGATCCATTGATTTTGCAAAACTCTCTGACTACAAATCAAATATCTACACAACATAGAGGTCTGGAGAACTTCCCCAATGAGTGACCACAAAACCATCCTCGGGTGAGATGTCCTATACCAGTACAACCTCCAGGTGGAATGGAGCAGCGGATCGCTCTTCGTCAACACTAGTGGAAGAAAATGAAATCTGCCTCTGGTCGAGCAGCCCACGACACATCGGCATTTACGGAAAGTAAAAGAAGTGGAAGCAGCAGAGAACATTCCAGTGGTCACAAAACGCCAACCGATATCTTCAAATGTGGCCAAGAGATATATGCAATGCGGGATTAAGCATGACTAGTCCATGTGAAGATAGGAGAAGTAGAAGAATTCGCAGTAGCCCAGGCACCCATATCAGCCTCAACACATGCAAAGTTCGCAACCATTCCAAAAGAGTTTGCACCACTCATCAAGGAGTTAGAAGGGGTTTTTCTCGACAAAATGTTTTGAGAGTAACCTTCACATAAAAACTCCAACAACCACATAGACTTGAAGCCAAGCAGCAGAACAAAAGTGAAAGGGGCCTATCACATGAGCGACCACGAGCTGACCGCACTCAAGAAGTAGCTGGAAGAAATGCTCTTTCAGGGACTCATCAGCTCCTCTAGGTAGCCCTACGAGGCACTTGCATTTTTTGTGAAAATTGGAATTGGGGTGATGTGGATTTGCGTGGACTACTGGGCGTTGAACAAAATCACCATCAAGAACTGCTATCCTCTATTGCAAGCAGGCAGAATTTCTGACCGCGGGACCGGAATTTTCAGCAAAATCAACTAACATAGCCAACTTCATTAGGTCCATGTATCCAATAAGGACATCAAGAAGACAGCATTTTACATCCGATTCTGGCAATCAAAGTCCATGGTTATGTTGCCTGGTCTCATGAATGCTCTTGCAACATTCATGGCGGTGATGACTAACATTTTTTGCCTTTGTCTGAACAACATTGTGGTGTAGAGCCGCACCTCGGAGGAGCATGATGGACATATTTAAAATCTTGTCAATATTTTTCAAAGAGATAAATTCTTAGGAAAACTGTCGAGATGTTACTTCGGTCGCCGTTTGATTGAGTTTACTGGCTGCATCATCACCGGCAGACTGATCACACTGGAACAGAAAAGGATGGAGGCCGTCACTGATTGGCCGACGCCAACCAATGTTTGGGATGTCCTAGTATTTTTGGTCCTTTACAAGTACTACAGTCATTTCATGAATGACTACGCCCAGGTATCAGTGCTTCTCCAATCTCACTTGAAAAACCACAGAGTGGAAATGGAGGGACAGTGAACAAGAAGCGTTCCAATCTTTGAGAAACACTTTGACCTCGGTGCCAGCTTACAATTGGTAGATCTAATGGAGGACTACATTGTGGCTACCAACATGTTCGAGCCATTCTCCTCCAAGACAATGATGATGGAGAACAACCGGTTGCTTGCATGTCACAAAACTACGCTGGCCACAACTCAACTATGAGCTGCACTAAAAAGAAATCTGGTAGTCGTGGATGCGTGCCAAAGGTGGCAGTGCTACTTGGAATACTGGAGATGCATTGTCCTAACTGACCATCACACATTAAAGCATCTTAAGTCACAGCCAAATCTGAGCTGTCGACAAACTTGATGGATGCTCTGAGTTGGCGACCAGATCTGATGAATGAGATGAACATTTTACTCATTGAACAAGACCCATACCTCGTGAGGCTGTTCGCGGAGGATGACGAGGAGTTTGGCGGGTATGATAAAACAAAGTTCTGGTTTGTTTTCCCGTGTTGGCGAGATTCACTCACCCACTCGTCATACCACCAAACGAGGAGTTGTAAAGAATACTACTGGAGGAATTCCACGACACCAATCCAGGTGGATATCTTTGCAAGGACAAGATGCTCAAGAAGCCGGTGAAATACTATTTTTGGAACAAGATGTGTACTGATGTGCAACACCTGTCTACAAAAAAAATCTTGTTGCACGAGGCTCGAAGGAGTACTCCAACCACTCCCTGTTTTAACGGACTGTCGTTCGACATCAGCATGGACTTCATGCTACTCCTCAGGGCTACAAAGCCATCCTCGTGGTGGTGGACCGTTTTGAGAAACCTCACAGTTCATCCCCCCAACAACTATCGTCACCGCAGAAGGGACAGTGCGACTGTTCTTAAACCAGATTGTACGGCTACACTGCCTGCCATGTACCATCATCGGCGAAAGGGAAATCCACTTCACCAGCCAATTTTTGCGTGAATCAATGGCGCATCATGGCAGTTGGATCCATCTATCAATGACGTTCTATCCACAAACTGACAGGCAAATGAAGCAGACCAATCAGACACTCAAACAGCTTCACGAAGCTTTATGCGAGCTGTACAATAGTCATCGGATATTCAAACAACTGACCGCCAATCTTACATGTATCTCTGCCACTTCCACCACAATGGGTAAAGTTCTTTTTGAAGTGGTCTATGACAAACCTCCCACCACGCCGGCAGGATGACAAAGCCAGATCAACATACCCACGGTTGACATACATCGCAGAGATTTCTCTAGAGTTTGGGAGGAAGCATGATAGAACCTTGCAAAACAAAAGCAACTATGATGCAGGAAGCTGACTGGCATCACAACAATGACGTGTTTAGTGCTAGCAACTATGTCCTCTTTAGCTGGAAGAACATCAAACTCTGAGGACAGGATTGTGTGAAGCTCAAACCTTGGTGGTTGGGACCATTTGAGATCAAGTGAATGCAAAACCTTAGTGTCACTCACCTTTGTCCTTCTGATAGCAGGACAATCCACCCTGTCTTCCGCAGGAACAAGCTCAAGCACCACTGTTATCTCAACGCAAAATTCCTCGGTCAAGACGTCGCACTCCCACATCTTATTCAAGTGGATGGAGATACGAAGCACATGGTTGAAGGCAGCCTCGAACATTGAAACTATGGAAAAACAATAAAGTGTTTGGTCAATTGGCATGATTACGACGCTACACACAACAACTGGGAGCCCTACGATAACGTCCAAGATGTTGATCATCAGATCGATGGTTACTGCCACCGTCACCGGTCTACTTGTGCTTACACACTAGTATATTGTGTCCAAAAGGAAAGGAAGTGTTCTGTCCCTAATTTACACGATCTCCTGAACTCCGTGAATGGGCTATTCTGTTCTTACATGTGTGACCCACCACACATGGACCCCAAGATTTCTACGCCAATCATCCAAGAGCATGTTGGCCACTTGCCCGACCTCTGCAATTCCGTTCGAGAAGGTTCTGAAAAGTACGACCACTTTTTTGAATGATTGACAGAAGTATCGCAAACCATATCTATTTTTTGATCCTTTTTTGGCCGAATTCTTAACGGTGCCGGAGTTTTATAAAACTGCGCCTCGATGTTCTTGGAGCCCCTCAACTTCTCAGTGGAGCTTCTTGAAGCAGCCACTCATGGTGGGACCTCTCTTGCTTCACTTGCCTCAAGTGCCGAGGACCCAACACATGCTGCATTACGATTCTTATCATTGTATATATGTGCTCAACTCATTTGAAAATTCTCTTGAATTACACTAAGTGGTTAATACAAACTATCCATTCGTCCCAAATCTTTGAATCATCTACTGCTCCAGACCTCATCCCTGTGAACCACCTACGTTCCGTCCGGTGTAACACTCTGTGGCACACGTGCTTGTGTGCTAGTGTCAATACCCCTCGGAATACCTGCTCCCATGCCAGTGTCATCTCTCTTTGGCACACCTGCTCCTATGTGAGTTTCAGTTCCCCCTGGCACACTTGCTCCCACTACAGTGTTGGTTTCCTTTGGCACACATGATCTCCTGGCGATGCCAGTCCCTTTGCTTCTGTGTCAGTGCTTGTTCCCTCAGGCGCACCTGCTCTTGTACATTTACCAGTTTGTGCTGGAATACCTTTCTCGTGCTGATGGCGGTATCCCCAATGGGACCTGGTTCTCTTCCTACAATTGCTTTCTTGACATGCGAGGCAACATCTGGCCATGGTTCCCTTCTATGCAAGTGTACAACCCCTGCGGTTATGGCCCAACCACCTGCTCCGCAACCAGAGGTGTACATCTCAGCTTTTCCCCGAGGTCATCTTTGACCAGTGGCCTTCAAGGCTCAGTGGATCACTGATGCTACGCCAAGACGCCCCACTTGTAGTGTTTTGAGTGGCGAGGCTAGCACAAAGGCCCTTGGCCTGAGTATCCAAGCGGACTACATTGAGGTGTATGGTCTGCTCCCTTTAGCTTTCTTGGTCGCT
The DNA here is from genome assembly GCA_023375785.1 of Penium margaritaceum. Taxonomy (NCBI): domain Eukaryota; kingdom Viridiplantae; phylum Streptophyta; class Zygnematophyceae; order Desmidiales; family Peniaceae; genus Penium; species Penium margaritaceum. Next base: position 38,933 of record SZWC01004941.1, read on the forward strand.
TTTGACATTGCAGCTAACCTTGTCATGGTCAGGTCGCGGCAAGAGGCGTGTGTCTTGGCCACGTGAAGCTCTCTCTTGCTGGCGCCTGATCAAAGCACGGTGAAGGAGACACTTTTGGCTGAGGACGTAGAGATGTACCATGTTGCTTACGGGATGAGCCGAAAGCCATCCGTGAGCACGGTGTCTATGAGCTTGTCAACTTTCCTCCTGGGCAGAAGGCTGTACATGCCAAATGATTCTTTTGCAAGAAAGTGACGCCTGATGGCACACTTGTTCACTATAAGGCTTGACAGGTAAGGGGTTCTCTCAAGTTGAGGGTGTCAATTACACTTACACCTTTGAACCAGTTGGCCGCATGACCACTGCTCGTGCTAAGCTATGGGTTGTTCCTCACCACGACTAGGAGGTGCACCAGTTGGATGTAAACAATACGTTCCTCCAAGGCATCATGGAGGAGGAGATATATATGGTCCATCCACCTGGCTTGGAGGTCCGTAACAAGATGCTTGCTTTTGTACAAGGCATTATACAACTTGAAGTAGACACCCTGGTGCTTGAGCCAGGAGATCACCAGCACACGGACACGTGCCGGTTTCATGTAAAGTGACGCTGACCCGCCCCTCTTTTTAAGACAGATATTAAACTATTTGTTAGCCATCTTGGTGTGCGTGGAAAATCTCCTCATTGTGTTTCCTTTGATGGAGGTTGTGAAGGAGGTCAATGTACTCCTTCAAGCTGCCTATGGGATGGAGGACTTTCGTCCTCTTGGAATTCTCCTCGAAATGGAGACTGTGAGTGATTGTCAACGGTGGACATTTTTTTTGCATTAGGTATGTCACGTGTACTTTGTGGGAGTAGGGTTTCCTGACCTCCTTAGTGTAGTTGCCACAACCTTCACCCCCATCACACCTCATGAATAGGATACCCTAAAGATGGATGATCCAGCACAGTTGTGGGAGACAGTGGAAGTGACCCTGTGCATGTGCCTCATTGGCTCTTTGATGTACTTGGCCATGACCACACGATTTGACATCGCCTTTGCTGTCAACATCCTTGTACAGTTCTTGTGATATCGTTGATGCAGAGCCCTTCATGTACTAGTACGAGTGGTGTGGCATGTGGTTTCTATACCATACCTTAGACTTTGCTTTTGATGGTAGTATTTGGTGGTAGTTGATGGCTATGCACAGAGAGTTTCTGGGACTGGAGCCTTGATGGGCACAGTTGGACAAGTTACGTAGTCCTGCTAGATGGAACTGTTGTGCTGTGGTGCAACAACAAGCAGGGCTGAGTATGTGGCACTGAGAGTTAAAGCTGTTGAGGCTGTATGGCTGTAGTGTCTATCCTGTTAATTCTGTGAGTATACACTTTGTATCATTCTGCGCTGTGAAAGCCAGAGTACTCTTGAAATCAGAAAGAACTTCAGTGTATTTCATGCACGGAGAAAGCATATTGATGTTGAGGATCACATTTTGAGTGATCTTGTGGAACAGGAGATGATCTCCGTTATCTAAGTCTGCATGGACATGTAGCAGGTTGACTTGGTAACCACAGCACTTGCGCGTGGAATGTTTATGGTGGCCAACTTTTTCTTCAGGCTTCACCCTTTTTGTGAGGGTGGTTGAGAATGAGATTTGTGTGTTCATTGACTATTGATCATCATGTTGCATACTTGTCTCAGTTCTGCCCATGAATGGACATGCGTACGATGAGGTCATTGTGCAGTGGTGTGATGTGACCCATCCATGTTTTTTTATAACTAACTATGACCACTCGGCTATGTCCATGCTCATGCAGATCCCTAATGGAGATCCAGCTGGTGCTAGAGCATCAAAGAATGGTGGCCCCATCCACAAGTAGGTGCTAGACAACTGCCACGGTGTCCTAGGTGCTTGGTGGGACACTTTGTAACTTTCCTACAGTGTCTAGAGTTTTCTAGGTGGACTGGCTTTTGAGCTTGAGTTACATGTTTTACATTGTGTATCCTCCAATCGTGGCAGGACTTGTGCGTGTGAGCACTCGTAACGTACGGCTCAAGATTTTCATCTCTAGGTCTGGTCTGTATTGCATTTTGGATGCCTGTGCACAAAGAGGTTTGGACTGGATTTAAGATAAGTTGATACTCCTGCGTGCCTCACTCGCAATATGTTGTAGCAGGTATTCATGTTGTGTGCTTGTCAGCTACCATCTCTCCGCAGTAATGAGCTACTGGAGCTTTTGAGACTTTGCACGTCTTCCTAGCCCAACCCTTGATGTTCCTTGCATCTGCTTGCTTGCTAGTGTGTCAGCTGACTGGATAGTGCTGCCACGTCAACGGCAACAAGGCTAGGAATCTTCCTAGCAGTTTCTCTCTTCCTCCTGTCCCCACTCCCCCACCTCCCCCACATGAAGTGTATTGAAAAAGTGTAGCCATGAGTGTAACTTGGTGAGACAGAATTCTGTATACTCCAATTTACCTCGACATTTTTTGGTTCTCTTTCACCAATCATTGCATGTGTGCATTTTCATTTCCCCCCTCCCACTCGGATACGTTCCTCAGAACAATTGACTTAACACATCGTTTGGTGTGTTTGGGGAAGGGGAAGGGGGGAATAAGTGGGAGCTCCGGATGTCTCCCGTCCCCATCCCCCGGATGTGAGTGTATTGGAAGACTGTAGCTGGGTGTGTAGCTCATGGACACGCTGAAAAAAACCCTGAAACATTTTTTGAAGGAAATTTTGTGTCTTTTGATGGCTATTGATGAAGGCCCATCCACTTCTGATTTTCCAATGGACAATAACATCTCTTTGCTATCGACAACAGCTCTTGCGCAATTCAGATCCGTGTCCTTAGGAAGGAGTCAAGGATCGTCGAGCGTTCTCATTCCGTGTGCGCTGATTTAAGAGGTGGGGTCAACCTTTACTTGTGCGAGATCGTCTGCACAGTGAGCATGTGGATAGGTCCAACAAGGCAATGAAGAGTGCATCTGTGTCAGAACGTATCGGAGAAATTTGTGGATACAAACATCGTTGAAATCTTGGAAATTTGTGGGACACATCTAGGCTAACTAGCTTCAAGAAACTTTCACCTAAAGAGTCTTCATTCATAAGGTGGAGAAGCAAGAACTGGCCAGGAAACAAGTATGCATCATCGTAAAAGAAAAGAATCATCCCATCATAATTCCTCTTCAGAAGTGTAAATGAGATGTGTGATGCATTAGCTAATGATCATAACTTTTTCATGTCGTCTCTCAATCTGTTT
>SZWC01004941.1:102327-124633 GCA_023375785.1 Penium margaritaceum
TGCTGCTGCTGTTGCTGCTGCTGCTGCTGCTGCTACTACGACTGCTGCTGATGCTGGTACTGCAACTGCTGATGTTCCAGCAGTAGCCACAACAGCGGCTGCTATACCTTCCACTGCAACCGGCCTGAAGCGGCAGCTACCCCCCCCCCCTCCTTGCTGCTGCTGCTGCTGCTGCTGCTGCTGCTGCTACCGCTGCTGCTGCTGCTTTTACTTCCGGTTCTGCTGCTTTCGCGGCTGTCGCTGCTGCAGTTGCTGAACCAAAGCTCATTCAGTGTGCGTGTCTGTAACTTGGCGGACGATCAAACGCGCATCTACGAGCGGACTCGTGTACCAAAGAGTGCACACACAGCACAGGCCGCAAAGACTGGCTTCTTTCTCCCGCATGTTCAGGCATCTGCACCTTTCCTAACCCTCACCCTCCCCATCACACTGACGGCCTGCGTTCTCTGCCTTCAGCTCCCCAGAGTTCCCAACTGAATCCGCACCTGCGCACACGGCAGAGGCGTTCAAAAGTGGAACTCCTGATGGGCGTATGGAGGACTTGGGATACGAAAGTGATGAACCGAATTCAAGCTGTCGTGAGTCGGTGTTTGAGGAGCCCGTCGACGGTCGAGCAGCTCAGTAGTTGGAAGGTGCAACTTGCTGGCGAGGCCGCTGGCAATTCGTATTGAATGAGAAAGGCGTCCTAGTGGTTCCGTCAGGTTACGAGGATTTTCCGTTGGATTTGTAGTGCAAGCCGTCATCACCCCGAATAGTCGGTGAGAGGGTGAACAAGCTGTGCGAGCAGGATCATCCCGGGGCGCGCGTGCAGGGGGGGGGGGGGGGGGGGGGGGGGGGGGGGGNGGGGGTATGATTTGGAGGTGTGGGGGTGGGGAGGGTTGGGGCTTGGGGGGTGCGTGGCGGCTCAGCCAGGACAGGATGCTGTTCAGGTGCTATTCAGAGATAAATACCAACGGAAAACGATTGATTCGGAAACGTTCGAGCGACAATAATCATCCAGATACGAAGACTGACATCGCGTTTCTCTCACTGAAAATGAGAGCTGAAGTTGAAACACAGTCGACTGTAATAAGGAGATCCTGGTTGTTTCTTTCATGAATCTCGGTCAAAAGTGCCGACTAGCCAAAAGATGGCAATCGCTACGATGCATGAGGGTGACCTCTTGACCCCGCAGACGGCACCTTCGCTCCCTGCAGTTTTCGAGATCCGCGATCGACGGATTTTAGAGGATTTTCGCACAACATATTTGCGAGTTTGTGTGACGTGGAGTGCACAGCCAAGATCGCCCGTTGAGCGTAATGGCTCTGGTCATGGAGGCAAAATTACGAAAGGGGATAGGTAGACCGCCTTCTAAAGAGGCCAGCTTTCCGTCATGCGAGAATCTTCCATTATCCACAAGTGTTCCACATGTAGACCAATCTATTTCTAACGAAGAGATTAAATGTCTATCGATTTCGATGGCTCCTTATAATCTGGTCTAGCACTAATAGTCCTTCAGTATCACATCGCAGACACGCAGGCGCCGAGTCAGCTCCTCCAGGCCTGGAACGGCGGGCTGGTGTGCAAACGTCAATCACTAAGGACAAAACCGCTGAGCTGCGATGGGGAACACGTGGGAGGTGACACATATGCAAATGGTCGACACCAAAAGTCCACCAAAAGTGCCAAAACACAGTCCTCCGCCGAGAAAAAATACTTCAAATCTGAAGGCAAACTCGCCAGTGCCCCATCGGCCGTGCCTGACAAAACTTCAGCGAACATGCGTAAATTGCTCACTCAAATCTTATGTCCACGTATCCTCAGCGAGTCATTGTAGACATGGGCAAATTGACACTTCGTTGAGTGTTTGACCCGGGTCTGAACTCCAGATTTTGGTTAAATTGACCCGAGGGCCCGGGTTCGAAGCCGGTCCCAACGCGAGAGCCCGCATCGACAAACCTGTCAGCGCCGGAGCCCTCATTCGGGCGGCGATCAACATGAGGGCCCCTCGTTTGCCGGCCGCATCTCCAGATAGCCGGGCTGCGACCGGCATCGTTATCTTGGACGACTGCTCGCCTAATGAAGCGGTTGTTCTTGTGTTTTTCGGCCTGCGGATGGTTCCAAGCACGACTTTTAAGTTATTTCTTGATATCATAAATATTTCTTTAATCGCACGTTCATATGTGAAAACGGTCGAAATCCACGCGGTCAGGTGTCTTGCCTCCCTTATCCTTTTACTGATTTGTTAGCTAGAAAGTCGCACCATGTCGTCGGGAAAAAATTCTGTTCACTGACCACTACTTGCAGGATGTTTGACGGGTCGGGAAAAAATGTGACGATTTCATAGATCTGCATGTGAAGTGATTGAACATCGGAAGAATAATGAGGATCTGTTTGTTTGTTTTGTTCATTTTCGACCTAGTACGTTCTACGAATGCTCGAAAGTCGAGGCCGATGACGTTTCACAAGTTTCTCGTGACAACCTCAGCAATAGCCACTACTCCATGGGCGACCGCAGACTAGCAAATCCACTGGATTGAGCCTGTCAGTGGCAGCGAATCGCTGACAGGCCTCGACATTGATCAGATCGACCGTCGTGGCCCTAGGGTCAATCAGATCGGCCGTCGAGGCCCCACGGTTGGAAAATAATGAAAACGGGTCCCCATATCAAACCGCTGAAGGAATCAGGGCTCCGAGACCGAACTGTCCCCAAGTTTTTTGGTTCGGAGAAAATACAGATTATCCACTGTTTTGTTATGAGTGATACAAACAAAACCTTACCTCGAGATCCTAAGGAAAATCCATGACAACCCCAGAATAGTAAACCCTATTCACCCCCGCCTCAGAAGAATAAGCCTCATCTGCCCCATTCCAACACAAATTGACCCCATCCGCCCATCCATTTTCACTATGCTCAAATATTTATGTATGTCGCTGCTTAAGCATGGCGAAAGGGGACATGCGATGTTGTATCGCTGCCCTCCATTGCGATGGTTGTGCTGGAAGGTCACGAGAGCATTAAAGGGTTAGAGGGAGGGAGGGAAGGGAAGATTCTCAAGCCGATGTATGTGTGTCCGTATTGTCAAAGCATCCTCGTCCCCCCCCCCTTCTCAGCTCCCCCTCCCCTTTCCTTTTGCAACTCACTCCCCCATGGACTGATTCCGATCCCACTGAGGCCCTTGCAATAAAGGGACGCGATGGAACACTTGGACGTTGGGCAGCCACGAGGCAAGGGGTAAGAGGGGCACACTTTTTCAGCGACAGACAACGGGCGACGGCGATATCGACCGAAGGACATTGGCTTAAATCTGAGCTCCAAGAATGGGGAGCCCAAAAAATCCCCATTTTTATTCTTTTCCGATTTTTTTGCTATAATCCAACGTTTAAAGTTCAAATGACCCACAAACCCATCCCTTTATGTACACATAGTTTTGGGTTTCATGTTTGCAAAGGCACCTGTGAGGCCTCGTGACAATAGGGCCCACTACGTACCACTCGAACCCATGAGGATTCTTGGACCCTACATGCAAAATCCCACAAACCACCCCCCCTAGTAATCAAAAGGGCGATTGCACTCGAGCTACAATGGACGTGCCACGCACCAACCTAGACTCACGAAAAGAGGCATTTGTCTCAACATCATACGTTTAAGCGATGTGACGGAAGTATTCTCTTGTCTAGTTTATGCCGATTGTGTACGCATATCTCTCGAAAACTGCTACCCTCACATTTGCGTATCTTGTACTCCAATCACAAGGTTGTTAGAAGAAAAGAGTGAACCAAAAAGAACCATACATGGTTGAGCACAATGTAAGATACTTCCATCCAACTTTGTCTTAATGATCAATTTAAATTGGATCAAAACCGGCAGAAGAAGAACCAGCACCCACTCGTGTTGAAACCTTCAACAACCGCAAGCATAAATCGTGGAATAAGTTTGATTCCACTTGCAGAGGCCATGTTCATTGATTTGTAGTAGCATTAACTTAGGTAAAGGTGAAACCTTTTCATTCTATAGATCAGAAGTTTGCTATCGAGTGCTGTTTGAAACGGGTGAGGATGCTGACAACCCCTTGTTTTGTCACTCGTTACACTCATATACCCTTGCCTTGGAATAATAAGCCCCGTTTGCACATATCGTCATAATGCAAAATCCTAGTAAACCACCCCCAAATTATGAGAAATCCCTCTATGAAGGGATTTGTTGTCGTTAGGGGGTCACTCCTTGCATGTAGCTATATATAACTCTTGCACACTGTTGGTTTTTGCGCATCTATCATTGTGCTCTGTTGTGTCCTCCCGGCTTGTGTACATCGGCGTGCAGATGACTCACGGCGAGACTCGAAGCTGATGGAGTGTCATCCGGTGGAGCCGACGCACGCTGAGGTCTACTCGCAGTTCGCTGGAGCCTCCTCTCTCCGGCGACGTGCTCAGATCCATCGGCAGGCCTCCTCGGCGGTCGTGATGCTGGCGGTCACTATCATCGCAGTTGCTGTCTGCATGCGCCCAGCGCTTCCCATGGCGTCTGCATCGTCATGCTCTGCCTAGGGTCCTTGTTGCATGTTGCATGGCCCTGTTCGGCATCATGGACCATCGTAGGCACTGCCTGGGTTCGGGCAGCCATAACTCCTTGCTACTATTTTTCTAGCTGTTTCTGACCGCAAAACTGCGTTGGCAGCGTCGGTATTATGGTANATCCATCGGCAGGCCTCCTCGGCGGTCGTGATGCTGGCGGTCACTATCATCGCAGTTGCTGTCTGCATGCGCCCAGCGCTTCCCATGGCGTCTGCATCGTCATGCTCTGCCTAGGGTCCTTGTTGCATGTTGCATGGCCCTGTTCGGCATCATGGACCATCGTAGGCACTGCCTGGGTTCGGGCAGCCATAACTCCTTGCTACTATTTTTCTAGCTGTTTCTGACCGCAAAACTGCGTTGGCAGCGTCGGTATTATGGTATGGTCCAATCTTCAGGCTAAACGGACGACGCCCGGGTTTTGGGCTGTCATGGTCTAGCAGGGCTCACTCAGAAATCCCTGTCTGCCAGAAAATAGGTGTAGCACTATTTTCTGATTGGCTGGTTAGCTGAGTAACAACTTTCACACTAGTGGGGGGGGCCTAGAACTTGGAGGGGTCTCCCATTGTTGCTCATTCTTCATTCCTAACTAGTTGCTTTCGGTTTTCAGCTTCTTTCTCACGCTAACTCTTGCGCGCACGTTTCTAAGTAACAAACCCAGAGCTTCCGGACTTAGACTCTAGAATAGCAGACTGAAGGGGCAGCTCACTTAAGCAAAGAGCGTGGAAGCCCGCACGCTACATCAACAACGCTGCTGCCCCAACCTGCTGCGTAGGTTTTTAGCTTGGTATCAGAGCCAGAGCGTAGTAGTAATTGCATAAGACTGGCGAACAGGTAGGAGACAACGTCGGCGGACCCCCATACGAGCCGATGCAGGGGAAATGCTGCTGGATGTTTGCCGACAGCATTGACGCGCCTGGTGGCGGCGTCAGATTTTTTCCCACGGCCACTGGGCCAGGGGAAATGCTGCCGAAATTCTTCGGCAGCACTGACCCCCACTCGTGACACGAGGAGGTGAGCGGCAAGCGACGTCTGACATGTGCGGGCGATGACGTAACCTGTAACGTCACCCAGGTGCAGTGACTGGCAGCAACGGCAGTCGCAGGCAATGGCAGTGAGTAGCCGCAACAATAGCCAGTAGCAGTTGCGTGTAGTAGCAATAGCAGGCAGAAGCAGCAGCTCGCAGCATCCCGTAGTAGCATTTGCTCGCAACAGTAGCAGCAGCAGCAACGCGGAGCAGGTGCCCGCAGCAGTAGCCAGCAGTGGCAGCAAGCAGCAGCCGCAACATGCAGCAACTGCAGTAGCGTGCAGCAGCAGTAGCGAGCTGCATCAGTAGTAGCGAGCTGTAGTAGCAGCCAGCTGCACCAGCAGCAGTAGCGAGCAGCGGCTAGCGAGCAGCCGTGGCTGCTGCTGCTCGCTGCTTGCAACGAGTGAGCAGTAAGCAGGAGCCCGCTACTGCCAGCGAGCAGCAGCTCGCTGCTGCCAAGTGAGCAGCAGTCTGCTGCTTGCAGCAGACAACGGGCTGCTGCCCGCTGTGACAAAAAAAACCGAAAAAAAAGAAACAAAAAAATCGTTGAGTCCCGCGTTGCCCTCTTTTTCGAGGACCTGTTTCTCCTTGACCTCATCCGCTCTGGCTTGTCCATGTCCCTCCTGTCGCGTGGGGGAGTGGTGAGTCCGTCCTCCGTCCTGTTGCTCCCGGGTGACACATCACTCCGTCCCTCTGAATCGGCAGACCCTGTTGCGTCCTCTGGCCCCCCGGGGCCAATGGTCCCTGCCGCGTCCGCTGGCCCCTCTGAGCCAGCTGCCCCCGTCGTGTCCGCTGGCCCCTTTCGGACCAGCTGCCCTAGTCGCATCCGCTGGCCCCTCCGGGGCGGCAGCCCCAGTCGCTTTCGATGGCCCCTCCGGGTCGACAGCCCTAGTCGTGTCCACCGGCCCCTCTGGGCCTGCAGCTACTGTCGCGTCCGCTGGCCCCTCCGGACCAGCTGCCCAAGTCGTGTCTGTTGGCCCCTCCGGGCCGGCAGCCCCAGTCGATTCCGATGGCCCCTCTGGGCCGACACCCCCAGTCGCGTCCACCGGCCCCTCTGGGCTTGCAGCTCCTGTCGCGTCCGCTGGCCCTTTCGGACCAGCTGCCCCAATCGCGTCCACTGGTCCCTCCGGGCCGGCAGACCGAGCCGCGTCCGCTGGCTCCCCTGTGCCAGTAGCCTCGTCCGCCTCTGTTGGCCCGTCGGACTCAGTGTCATCTCCTGCCCGACAGCGCTACACACACGGCCCAGGTCACGCGGCCCAGGCGGCACCCTCCCACCTCGGCCGACAGTGAGTGCGCAGACCGTCGCACCGCGTCCCCAGGCGCCTTGACCCCCTGTGGCTCCAAGTGTCTCCTCCACTCCCACGGTCACGAGTGGGGACCATGGCACGAAGTCTCTCGGGAGCCGCGTCACCTCCACTTGGAGGCCGTGATCCGAGTGCTGCGCCATATCGTCTGGACCCCTCGGCGAGGTCTCATGTTCCGCCGCCAGCCGTCCATCGTCGCAGTGGGCTACACGGACAGTGAATGGGCCGGCAGTCCAGGAAGTAAGAGTCGCACCGGCTGGATCTTTCTGATCGGCGGCAGAGCTGTGTCCTGGCGTAGTGGCAAGCAAGGGTGCATTGCACGTAGCACTGTTGAGGCTGAGTATGTGGCCCTTGGCTCAGGCGCGTGTGAGAGTGTGTGGTTACGTCATCTGTTGTCCGATTTGCGTCAGTCTTTCGCATCCATCACCTTGCATTGTACCAATGAGAGTGCCATGGCCATCGCCGACAATGACGTTGTGCATCACACACACACAAAGCACATCAATGTTGAGTATCACTATGTGCGTTCGTTGTTGTATGACGGCAGCATCAGCATCGTATGGGTTGAGACAGCACGGTAGCTGGCTGACTTCCTGACCAAGGCATTGAAGCGGGACTCGTTCAAGAAGGCTGTGAGTTCAGTCGGCGTGCATCCATGAGTTGCCCACTTTGTCTCTGCGTGCGTCTCTGCGTGCTCTGGGGGAGTCTGGATATTGACCATGTCTCTGCCCGCCCATGTGCACTACACCTGTGAGTCACGGGGGAGTGTTGGTTTTTTGCGCATCTCTCATTGTGCTCTGTTGTGTCCTCCCGGCTTGTGTACATCGGCGTGTAGATGACTGGCTGCGAGACTCGACGTTGATGGAGTGTCGTCCGGTGGAGCCGACGCACGCTGAGATCTACTCGCAGTTTGCTAGAGTCTCCTCTCTCTGGCGACGTGCTCAGCTCCATCGGCAGGCCTCCTCGGCGGTCGTGCTGCCGGCGGTCACTGTCATCGCATTTGCTGTCTGCATGCGCCCAGTGCGTCCCATCGCGTCTGCATCGTCATGCTCTGCCTAGGGTCCTTGTTGCATGTTGCATGGCCCTGTTCAGCATCATGGACCATCGTAGGCACTGCCTGGGTTCGGGTAGCCATAACTCCTTGCTACTATTTTTCTAGTTGTTTCTGACCACACGACTGTGTTCGCAACGTTGGTATTATGGTCTGGTCCAGTTTGGAGGCAAAACGGACGACGCCTGGGTTTTGGGCTGTCGTGCGTCTGGCAGGGCTCACCGAGAAAACCCTGCCTGCCAGAAAATAGGTGTAGCACTATTTTCTGATTGGCTGGTTAGCTGAGTAACAACTTTTGCACTAGTGGGGGGAGGCCCAGAATTTGGAGGGATCTCCCATTTTTGCTCAATCTTCATTCCTAACTAGTTACTTTCAGTTTTCAGCTGCTTTCTGGCGCTAACTCTGGCGCGCGCGTTTCTGAGTAACAAACCCAGAGCTTCCAGACTTAGACTCTAGAACAGCAGACTGAGGGGGCAGCTGACTTAGGCAACGAGCGTGGAAGCCTGCACGCTGCATAAACAAGGCTGCTGCCCCAACCTGCTGCCTAGGTTTTCCAGCTCACACGTGATTTTGGTGCTGCGTGCGGTACTTGGACTCGTTCGAGCTCCCACTGAAGGGCATCAATCTAGCCATTGAGGGTGGTGAAGTGACCTTCCATCATCTCGTCGTAGCGAAGAAATAGCCCTCGGATCCTGTCTCTTGTGTCCTCTTGCATCGCCCCAAATACAGAGACCATCTCCTCCCATAAGGTTTGCGCCATCTCCATCCACCCACATTCGTCGCGGAAAACATCCTGCTAGGTTCGGTTTTTTGGGCTCCTTTTTGTTAGGAATTCCGCCCCTCATCATGCTGGTGTGTGAGAGGTGTGGTTGCTGACATCCTGTTTGTACCAAGATGCCAGCTCACACATGTGCACGTCGGCATGAATACTTCACTTGTGTAGCACCACACACATATGACTTGCATCATCTGAGCATACGAACAACATCTACATCATCCACGGAGGAGTGCTCATGACAAAGGAGCCGTGACAAGTTTGCTGGCACATGAGAAGACATGCAGGGTCAAGGCTAGAGGTCTAGAGCGTGGGACAGGTCTAAACAGCCCATGGCCATGGCTGATGATGAGGCGACACTTAAGGCCGGCCACTTTGCCATGTGGTAGAGTCTCAGCCATGTGGCTGAGTCAACGACTTTTAAAATTAGACCTTAGAATGGTGTCTGTTCATATGATCTGAGAGTGTATCCATAAATTAGAAAATGTGCTGGATCCAACGCAAGTTCAATCACAGCAATTGGCACATAAATGAGGAAGAAATGCTGTGTCAAAGTTGGGTGGTGTAGCGAGCCGGGTTTGGTCGGTTGACCACTTGTGCGTCCAAAAATGGGTCGGACGGTGAGGAGTCCCACTCTTAGCACGTAGACCAAGGCCAAGGCACCCCTTGGGGCATGTTACATCGATTTCCCATGGTTCATTGGAGCCACGAGCGCTACGGAAAGGCGGCATGATGCTTCATTGGTGACCAGGGCGCTTTGAATGCCCGTCAATCATGCTGGTGGTGTGACAAACGGCTCAGTTGTAGTGATGCACATGGAAGAGCGTAGCGGGCACTACGCAACTCTGAATTGCAGGAAGTTTGGTGTGTTGGAAAGCTTGTGACAAGCACTATAACTCGTCATGTCATGTATGTGTCCATGAAGTGACTAAAAAGGGGTCATTTCCGTCTGAAGTTCACCTCGTGCGTTTTCCCATGCTTCTACTCATGTGACCTCTCACATTCGGTATGGCAACCCAAAGTGCACCGTCAGTCTCAACTGCCATTGCTCGCCATGCCTCAAGCTCCCACTCTTGTAAGAGCTGCGTGCCCGGTCCTGGAGAGCCAAGAAGCGATTTCCGGCAAAGGTATCTGGGCCCACTTGGGTCACGACCAGTGGCGGCACCCGGTTTCCACGAGCAACGGCATGACTGGAGCAGGGCTCTGTCCATGCTTAGGTTACAACAGAAAAAGGAAGACGGCATGTGGCATGCCGTTGAAGGGTTGGACGTAGCTGCAGTGCAGTCATGAAAGAAGGCAGGCGGCACAAAAATCTATGTGGTTGCTAAAGCGCTTCTTGATGCAACGCAGCAGAAGGCTTTGTTGAGCCATGCAATGAACTGCTTTGGGACAGTGAGATGGGTAGGAGCCAGCCATGGCTCCCCGTTTATAGCTGAAGTTGTCAATTCCAACGTCGAATTACCTCATACTCTCAAAGGCATCGGTAACATCGCAGATGAGCATTCGCATCAGATTGAGGCGCACGCTTACCGCTTCGTGCGAGGAGGTGTGCCTCTGTGCTACAACGTGATGCTGCTAGTGGCTTTGCTCAACAGAAAGGCTACTCATCTTGGTACAATTCGAGCTTTGCAAATATAGTGCTGGACAACATGGAACCAAGGGACTGTTTTGTCCTCCGTGAACATCACCTGTCACCATGCTGGAGGCGGGGACAACGGGAGCAAGACGCATCCGCATGGCATCACAGGAGGTGGTACAATTTGGAGAGCCAACGGGTGTTGTGGGAAAATGGGCCACATGGAGACGTGTGCAGTGAAAGTTGTGGACCTCGCCGAGAGCTGGGGAGGAGGACGGCAGACCGGGTCCGCAGTCTAAACACGCCTATGCTCTATTCTCCTATACTGAGGAGCAGTGGTTGTCATCGTGAAGAAGGCCATGTAGCATGTCGGGAACATGCCAAATTCCATCAACAACCAGTCCACAGCAAGAGAAGCAGAGCTTGTGGCAGCTGTCGCTGACAAGATTTGGAGGTGAGGGTGGTGGAGCAAACAAAAGGTATAAGGTTGACTTGTCAACTCCAAGGGGGCACTAGGTGGGGCTTCAAGGGAGTCGCCACCAACCTCCTCATGGGGAGATGTGACATAGTGGTGGGTGGTGTGCTGCTGTAAAGGGGTGCAAGGCGCATGCGAAATGCAAGGGCTGCCTCATCCTATATGCTTCATGGCTGCGAAAGGTGCATCGGCTTCGGGTGCACCGCCTCGTAGCCAAGGACAAGGGAGCAGAGCTGCATCAACAAGGGATGTAGCAGTGCAGCAGTGCAAACTCACAACAGTCCAACAAGGGCACAAGTCCCTTTTGCAAGGGAGCAAGCGCATGCACCTGAGGACGGAATCAGGCACGACGACCCAGAGTGGCAGCAGCTGGTCAGCCACTGTGACGCCTGATTTGGCGGAGCAAAATGCTGCTGCGATTGGCAAGACGCAGTAGGTCTGTCAAGCAGGGGGAGCTGGTTCCTCCCCAAAAATTCTGGGAACTGCCGGTGCATCAATATCACCAAAACATCAATCACAAAATAGTGGTGGGTTGTCTCCAAGGTGCAGCAGGGCTGGAGCGTGCTACAAAGGTGATGGCAGGAGGCCAACACCGGCGCGGGAACTTGCAACTGCAGGTGCACGTGTTACAAATGGAAACGAAAACAGATCCAAGGGGCTGGCTTCAACACCTTTCAGAGCATGGACTTAAAGCAGACAGAGTAGCGGGTTGCGCCAAACTGGCGAGGAAGCACTCCACTTTGGGTGGATGTGGCTCAGCTCATGTTGGGTCCAAGTGAGGGTGTGTCGATGGTGCTAGAAGCAAACAAGGGGGCCTCAGTGGAGCGATGTTGCTCCACAAGCAACGTCAAGTAACAGCAGCATCAAGCAACTAACGCACTTGTAGCAACAAGAGGCACCGGCTGCCCCATTTGGCGAGGAAGCAATCCACTAAGGGTGCATGTGGCAGGGCTCACGCTAGGTTCAAGCAGGGACGTGTCATGGATACTGATTGTGTGCAGGAAAACCATGATGGAGCAATATGGCTCCAATAGTAGCGCATGAAGCAGTAACAACAACGTCAGCTTCTGGCTTCCACTGGAGAGAAGAATCGCGGGAGGCGGGTGCTCCTAATTCCTCAAAATGGGGAGGGGGGTTGTATTGGCTGTTGAAAAATTGCCCCTCTGCATGCCCAAGTGCGGCGCCGGGAGGCGCTGACGAGCCACCAGGAAATAGAAATTCTGCGCCGGCGGATCTGGCGACTCGAGGATTTCTCGGATCCTTAAATGGATGATTGTCCCGTAACGTTGACAAGGTTTGGAATCCGGTGGAAGTTGTTTTGCCGGAATCGGAGAAGTATTGAGGGAGATATGGACTTCCAAAGTTGGGGTATGCGCAGCGGCTCTGGGAGCCGGCTGCGACTCGGAATCCGGTCGATAATCGACCGGACCGAGTAACAAAAACACCATCTTGAGAAATTGCTCCTATAGGCCTGCCGAGGCGTCCGGTGGATGATCCTCCTGATCAGGTGGATCATCCACCGGATCCAGTTGTGCAGGTTGTTACGGAGGGACTTAGCCAAAATCATGGCTCGGTGTCCAAAACTCAGTATTACATTTTGTTTCTTGGGGACTTGGTCAAAATTCTGACTGCAGGTCCGCGGACAGGTTTCGAACCTCGTCAAACCCCATCACCAAACTGGACCCAAAAGTGAGGAGGGTGCGTGAAAACAGTGCAGGAGATCCCTACATCACGTGCAAGAGGACCTGCGCCTTGGGAAAGGGGCTTCGCACGTGAAGGAAGGTGCCATGACGTGTGCGCACCATGGAGGCGTTAGGCATTTCTGTGGTGGGTGAAACTTGCGCTTTGGTAAGCATATCTTGGGCTACGCTTGTCCAAATTGCACGCGGTTTGGTGCGTTGGAAATATCATGACTAGCCCTATAAATGTTGTGATCAGGTCTATGTTAAAAAACTAATTCAAAACAAAGTTATTCCCTTCACAAACTGACAGTCTAAAACTCTTGCTCACATAGCGTGAGGCGAGTAGAAAGCTCATGCTTTGTCTCAGATTCTCCCAAAACAGTAGACTTGAACCAATAGAATCTATCAGACCAACTTCATGACCACATCCACGCAGATCTCATGCCGACAAAGGGTTATGGGCCAGCGGGTCTGATAGCCTCCGTCGTTCACGTCTTCCGTAGCGCACGCGATCGTCACCTTGGACGTCGCCGTGAAGTTCTAAGAACTTTTCGGAGTAGCAGCTGCGCACATGGCGTAGAAGGAGACACAGCCCATTCAAAAGTATGTGGGCAGCCCGGGCTTTGGGCTATGGAGGTGGCAGTTTGAGCTGCACCTCTTGCACAAGGGGCTGCTGGACGTCATGTTGGGAAAGGAGGTGCTCACACAGGCGACTGCTTTGGACGCAGAGAAGCAGGCCTTCGAAAAGAAGAACACAGAGGCGCCCATGCTCCTGGTGTCCGGGACGGCCGAGTCCTAGTGGGGCTACTTCCAAGGCTGCAAGCTAGCAGCCAAAGCTGGGCAAAAGTTTTGCGCAATCCACCAATCCAAGTCGCTCGCGAACAAAATCTTCGCGATGAAGCGGCTCCTCACGGTGAGAATCGAGGAGGGAGATGATGTCATCTCCGCCATGCAGCAGATCGAGTCTCTCGCCTCGCAATGCAAGAATGTGGGGTGGAATATCGACACGCAGCTGCAGGCGATGGCCCTCCTCATGGCCCTACCTGACAGTTGGGGTCCACTCATCACCGTCCTCGGAGGATGGTCAGAGATCAAGCTCACCTATGGCGCGGTCGCAGAGTACATCCGCAATGAGGCACAGCGCCCGAGCTGCGGGGAGTCCTCATCTTCCTCATCGTCCTTCGTCACCAAAACACGTGGTAGCGGAAGCGGGGGCCGAGGAAGTGGCGGAAAGGGCAGCGGCAAGAAGGGTGCCAAGAAAGGTGCGTGCCGCAACTGCGGCAAGGAGGGGCATTGGACCCTTGAGTGCCCAAAGGAGGCAAAGACCGGCGATAAAAATAGCAAGGGCAGGTCACTCCTCAACGTCAACAAGAACCACTACCTCAAGAAGGCCAACAGGCAGTGCCTGGATTCCGGGGCCGAGGAGCACACCCAATTTGAGAAGGTGGGGTTTGTCACCTACGAGAAGTCTTCCAAGTCGATGGTGGACACGAAGGACAAAGTCGAGCCGGCGGCCGGCCAAGACGACGTGCAGGTGGAAGTCGTGGTGGGCGGTAAAAAGGAGCTATACACAATTCGTTATGTGCAGCACGTCCTCGTCCTGGCTGACATCCTGAGTGTTAGCCGCTTGACGGACAAGTGATATGAGGTGATCTTCCGTAGGAAAGGCGTAGTGGTGCACATTGACGACGATGGTAAGGTCGTGCTGGAGGCAAAGTACGAGGGCAGTCTTTACATCGTGGAGACCAAGGTGGTCCCCGCAGCATCGAACGCAGCAGACTCGCAAAAGCGAGTCGTCAACATGGCCAAAGGAGGAAGCGCTGATCTGGAGCTCTGGCACCGACGGTT
Organism: Penium margaritaceum; assembly: GCA_023375785.1. Lineage (NCBI taxonomy): Eukaryota > Viridiplantae > Streptophyta > Zygnematophyceae > Desmidiales > Peniaceae > Penium > Penium margaritaceum. The sequence goes on from SZWC01004941.1 coordinate 116,617, forward strand.
GGGGCATTCGGCGCCCGCAACTGTTAAGGAGATGGCGAAGCGCGACATGGTGCGCGGCCTCGTCATCAACGATGCAGCACACGTGGCAGCAAGTGCAGCAGTGCACAAAAAGTGCAAGCCCTGCATTTTGAGCAAGGCGCGGCGCAATCCGTTCAACGAGAACAAGGCTCGCGCAAAGGATCTACTAGAGGTCGTGCACAGCGACTTTTGTGGACCACTGAAAATGCCGTCAAACAGCGGCTTCAGATACCTTGTCACCTTCACTAATGACTGAAGTGAAAAACTCTACGTGTACTTCATGAAGCGGAAGGGCGAGGTCCTGGAGCGGCTGAAGGAGTATGTCGCAGCGGTGGAGAGGCAGACTAGCAAAAAGGTCAGAGCGCTACGCAATGACAATGGCGGAGAGTATGTGGGCTGCAGCGAGTGGATGAAGAAACATGGCATCACTTGGGAACCCACTACGCCGTACTTGCCACAGTCTAACTGAGTGGCAAAACGGACGGACCAGACGCTGCTCAACATGGTGTGGACCATGCTTGTGGATGCGGGGTTGTCGCGAGGGTTCTGGGTAGAGGCTGTGCGTAGAGCGAGCTACACCATCAACCTCACCCCAACAGCAGTGCTGAAGGGCAAGGGCGGCTAGAAGACGGCGCAAGAGGTTTGGAGTAGGTGCAAGCCAAACGTGGCACACCTGAAGGTGTTCGGGTGCAAGGCGAACGCGATGGTGCAAGCGGCGCAATGACGCGACAGCAAGCTGGAACCGCGGGCAAAGCCATGCTTGTTCCTTGGCTTGAAGAGTGCGCAAAAGGCGTACCGACTCTGGGACCCGCGCACGCAAGAGATCATTCGTAGCCGTGACGTCGAGTTCAACGAGTAGCAGAGTTTCAGCAGCAGCAGCAACGACTTGAGCATCGAGAACACTCTAAAACAGGGGGAGTGGTTCCAGCTCCTTGACTACGAGGAGGAGCCGGCAGACACAGAGGTCGATGATGCGACGTGGGAGCGCGGCGGTGCAGCAGGTGCAGCAGCCAACGCGGAGGACTCTGACGATGATGCAGCTGGGCTGGAGATCCGGCAGAATGATCCATCAAAGGAGGCACTACGGGTGCCAAAGCGTGCACTCCCGGCGGAATTCGCGTCGGGCGTCGGAGAGAAATCCTCTAGACGCTCCACCCGTCTGGTTGATGGTTTATCGGAGCAGGAGGGATCCTCAAGGAGCCATCCGGTCAATGATTCACTGGAGCGGGCTGAGTCGAAAGGATCACAGCAGAGCAACGCGACACCACCAAGACTGCCGCATCGCAACGGGTGGCAGCGGAGAGCGGGGAATCATTTCGATGCGGGTACCGGTCGATGGATTGGCATGATGCAGTGCATGCTGGCTGCATCAACAGAGCCGACGACCGTGCAAGAGGCGCTTGCGCGGCTCGAGGGGAAGCAGTGGGACGTTGCCATCAAGTCAGAGTTGGCGTCCATTGTTGAAAATGACACGTGGTAGCTGGTTGATAGGCCGAAAGACGCCAAGGTCATCGGCTCCAAGTGGGTCTTCAAGACCAAGTTCATAAAGGAAGGTGTGGTTGACAAGTACAAGGTGCGGCTCATGGCGAAGGGATACGCACAGCATAAGGGAAAATACTACGATGAGACGTTTACCCTCGTCGCCAAGTTCACAAGCATCTGGGCGATCCTTGCGGTGGCAGCCGCGAAGGACATGGAGCTCCACCAAATAGACGTAAAGACGGCCTTCCTCAATGACATCATCGACAAAGAAATCTACATGGATGTGCCGGAGGCGGTGGAGGTACCGGAAGGCAAGGTGTGCAAGCTGCGGAAGTCCTTGTACGGGCTAAAACCATCGCCCCGATGCTTGTACAAATAGATGGACAGCTTCATGGCACAACTCGGCTTCAAGCGCTGTGAGGCGGATCACAGCGTGTACGTGCGGCTTAGGAAGAAGCTCCATCAGATTGTCGCATTCTACGTGGATGATCTGATCTTGTGCTCCTCAGACCTGCTGCGCCTACAGCAGCTGAAAGAGCAGCTGAGCAGCAGGTTCCACATGTAGGACATGGGGGAGCTGGAGTTCTACCTTGGGGTGAGCATTACGCGGAACCGGAGGGTGCGCACACTTAAGCTGGGACTGGCCAAATACGTGGCCGAGGTGCTGAAGCGGTACGACATGGAGGACTAGAAACCAGTCTGCAGTCCAGTCTCCACAACGTGTGAACTGAGTGCAAAAATGGTGCCGCAAACAAAGAAAGCGGGAGGATATGGCAGGGGTGCCTTACGAATCAGTGGTGGGCAGCCTCAGGTACGCCATGGTTGCGACTCGACCGGACTTGGCCTACGCGGTGGGCCAAGTGAGCAGGTACGTGGCCGATCTAGGGCCACTACACTGGCAGGTGGTCAAGCGCATCCTTAGCTACCTGCAGGCGACGCGACACGCGCGCCTGAGGTTCGACGGCAAAGGGCAGGCGGACCCTTTGCGTCTGGTCTGCTACACGGATGCAGACTATGCTGGGGATATGGACAAACAGAAGTCTACATCAGGCTACGCGTTCTTCCTCGCTGGTGAAGCGGTCTCGTGGTACAGCAGGAAGTAGGAGTGCGTCACCACCTCCACAGTGGAAGCTGAGTACATCGCACTGGTCGAGGCGGTCAAGGAGGCGGTGTGGCTCCGCAGGTTGCTGGGGGAGCTAGGCGTGCCGCAGCTGGAGCCTAAGGTGGTGCAAGAGGACAACACCGGCTCCATCTCACTGACCAACAACCCGACGCAACACAGGATGACGAAGTACATCGACGTGCATTATCATCACGCATGCGACATGGTCGAGAAGGGATAGGTGGTGTTGCAGCACTGCAGCACGCACAACATGCTTGCGGATTACTTGACCAAAGCACAATTGCGGACTGACACGCGATGAACGTGGCCGGACTTGGGATTACCAGCTATGATGGGCTGGAGGTTGCAGCAAAATATGAGTGAGAGCAAGCAGGAGCAGCGGGTTTGGCAGGTGCAAGAGGGAGAATGTTGAAAAATTGCCCCTCCGCATGCCCAAGTGCAGTGCCGGGAGGCGCTGACAAGCTGCCAGAAAGTAGAAACTCCGCACCGGCGGATCTGGCGATTCAAGGATTGCTCGGATCCTGAAAAGGAGGGGTTGAGGAGTTGAGGAGTTGCTAAATCCGGTGGAAGTTGTTTCGCCGGAATCGGAGAAGTATCGAGGGAGATATGACCTTCCAAAGTTGGGGTATGCGCAGCGGCTCTGGGAGCCGGCTGCGACTCGGAATCCGGTCGATAATCGACCGGCCCGAGTAACAAAAATACCATTTGGATAAATTGCTCTGATAGGCCTGCCGAGGCGTCCGGTGGATGATCCGCCTGATCAGGTGGATCATCCACCGGATCCAGTATTACAGGTTGTTACTGAGGTACTTAGCCAAAATCATGGCTTGGCGTCCGAAACTCAATAGTACGTTTTGTTACTTGGGGACTTGGTCAAAATTCTGACTGCAGGTCCGCGGGCAGGTTTCAAACCTCGTCACAACCCATCAAGAAACTGGACCCAAAAGTGAGTAGGGTGCGTGAAAACAGTGCAGGAGACCCCTACACAGCGTGCAAGAGGACCTGCGCCTTGGGAAAGGCGCTTCGCACGTGAAGGAAGGCGCCATGGCGTGTGCACTCCATGGAGGCGTCAGGCATTTCTGTGGTGGGTGAAATCTACGCTTCGGCAAGCATGACTTGGGCCACACTTGGCCAAATTGCGCACGGTTTGGTGCGTTGGAAAGCTCATGACTAGCCCTATAAATGTTGTGATAATGTCTATGTTCAAAAGCTAACACAAAACGACGTTATTTCCTTCGCAAAATGACTGTCTCTTAAATTCCTGCTCACATAGCGTGAGGCAACCAGAAAGCTCACGCTCAATCTCAGATTCTCCCAAAACAGTAGACATGAACCAATAGAGTCTATCAGACCAAGGTCGTGACTGCATCAACGCGGATATCATCCCGACATTGGCAGGCATTGCCAACAAGGCAGCAGCACCCGCAAGGTTTCCAAGATGAAGATAGATGGCAAAATGGCCACGCCATGCAACAGGTTGGCTGCAAAACTGAGGGACGAAGAGGGGTGGCAAGTGCATGTGGACGTACTAGGCTACATGGGCCAGTGGTTGCAGAAGCATGGAGCTGTAGGGGTGCAGGATGCAAAGGCCATACAACAAGCAGGTGCAGAACCAAGGTGCAAAAAGCAAGCTGAGGAGTGTTGTACTTGGGCGGCAGGCAAGCCTGATGTGCATGAGCACCGTGGATAGGCAGCTAAAGGGGCTACGGTCTCCAAGGTGCAGCTTGGCACGGGACGGAAGCAGCCGTACACTCCGCTGGAAGCATGGCAAGGTGGCAGAGAGGCAAGAGGCTACACACACGTTTGCAAGTAGCCGGGGAGCAGTGAAGGGCAGCCGCACACTCCGCCGGCACCCTTCTCTACCAAGGAGGGTGCAAGTCCAGCAGTAGTAGCCGTAAGAGAATGCGCCATGAAGCTGATGGAATCAGCTCAAGGGGGAGCCAAATGGCATGATAATGTGCAAGGGGGAGATTTTCACAAATTCCGTCCCTCATCGTGCTGTTGCGTGAGTGGTGAGGTGGCTGAAATCTCGTCGGTACCAAGTTGCCAGCTCACACATGTCCAAGTGGGCATGAATGCTGCACTTGTGCAGCACCACACACATATGACTTGCATCATCTGAGTGCACCAGCAACACCGACGTCATCGACGGAGCAATGCTCGTGACAAAGGAGCCGTGATAAGCTGGCTCGCACATGAGAAGACATGCAGGGTCAAGGCTGGAGGTCTAGAGCATGGCACAGGACAAAACAGCGTGTGGCCATGGCTGATGACGAGGCGGCACTTGTAGCCGGCCACTTTGCCATGTGCTAGAGTCTCAGCCATGTGACTGAGTTGTCGAATTTTGAAGGTAGAACTTAGCATGGTGTGTGTTTATGTGACCTGAGATTATATTTTTCAAAAAGGAAATGTGTGGGATCCAATGCAAGTTCAATTGCAGCAATTGACCTACAACTGAGGAAGAAATGGCTTGTCAAAGTTGGGTGGCGCAGCCAGCCGGGTTTGGTCGGCTGAACACTCGTCTGTCCAAAAATGGGTCCGACAGTGAGTACTTTGACTCCCAGCACGCATACCAAGGCCAAGAAGCCCCTTGGGGGAGGTTAAATCAATATCCCATGGTTCATTGGAGCCATGGGCCCCTCGGAAAGGCGGCATGATGCTTCATTGGCGATTATGGCGCTTTGGATGCCCGTCACTCATGCTGGTGGTGTGACAAACGGCTGAGTTGCAATGATGCATGTGGGAGAGCGTAGCAGGTGCTACGCTGCTCCAAATCGTGTGCAGTTTGGTGCATTGGAAATCTTGTGAGAAGCACTACAACTGGTCACATCATGTATGCGTCGATTAAGTGACTCAAAAAGGACGTCATTTCAGTCCAAAGCTCACCTCTTGCATTATGCCATGCTTCTGCTCATGCAACCTCCCACATTTGGTCTGGCGATCCAAAGCGCACCGTCAGTCAAAACCGCCATTTCTCACCATGCCTCAAGCTCCCAATCCTATGAGAGCTGCGTGACCGGTAGTCGACAGTCAGGAACCGATTTCGGACTCTGTCTTCCACTACCCTTCGGTAAGTGTCAGCCACCGTTTCCTTCCTCCAGTCCTGGTCCACCTCCTTTGGGCCCCTCCCCATAGGCTCTCGCTGCTCCCGCTCAACCTCCGCCGTTGTTTCTTTTTGTCTGCTCACTTACTTACCTTTCCCCTTTCACATTCCACTCCCGGCGGACTGCCGTCCATCCCTGGTCTCGACCTCCATGAGGCAGTCCTTACGCTCCCTAGTCGCGGCTGATGGCCTGTCTTCTTCCTGTCTCTCGCTTGTTCTATGTCCTCCTTGCTGTGCCCTCCCCCCCTCTGTCCTCCTCCCCTTGTATCCCCTATGTTACCTTTTCTCATTCTGCCTCTATGCTCATCGTGGGATCATATGCTCCCTCTCCACTCTCCTGTCATGGCCCTTGCCTCTCATCTGCAGGTTTTGGTGACGCCTGTTGTCGCGACTCGTTGACCGCCCGTTGTCTCACCCTCTCTTGCTGTGCAGCTCAGATCTTTGCTTGTTTCATTCGCCTGCTCCGTGGCCCTTTTGCTGTCATCTTGCATCTGCTCCGGTCTGGCCGTAGTGGTAGTTTGGGTTTTTCAACCCCCTTGAACTCAACGATGGGGTCTTCTGTCGACGGGGTTGTGGGTTGTTGGAGGGGGGAGGGGGGGGTCTTCCAACGGTGGCATTGTTGATGAGGACAAGATCGTGGGGGTTCCCTGGAATGGGTTGATCTGCTTCATATCTTTTTTTGGAGTAAGTATCAGGGCCGATGGTGCTATTTTTGTTGGAGTACATATTGGGTCCAATGGTGCTATTTTTACCGAGGAAGGGTGTTTGCATGTTGGCCAATTCCCGGGGTCTTCCAGAAATACACCCTCTTGGTTTTTGAGGACCCCCTCCCCCCCCTCAGATGGGTGGTCCAAAAAACTCATGGGGCCCCTCTCCTGATGAGGAGGCACTCCTATCGCGGAATCGAGAGGAGACCCCCCTTCTTGGCTCGCCAAAGATGGTGATCGGCGGCCCCAAGGGGTTGCTTCCTAGGCCGTCCATCCACCTGATTGCCCCTCCCTGGGTGACCCCCCCCCCCCCCTCCTCCTCTGTTTTCTGTCGTTTGGGGGCCAGCAGGTGAGCCTCGCTCCCACGGGCCGCCCCACGTTTGTACCCCCGCTGGGCATCCCCCGCCCCCCCACTCTGATCAAGGGATTTGGGCTAGGAGCAAAAGGAGAGAGGGTGGCGGCGGACCCCCCCCCCCCCCTCCTCCTCTGTTTTCTGTCGTTTGGGGGCCAGCAGGTGAGCCTCGCTCCCACGGGCCGCCCCACGTTTGTACCCCCGCTGGGCATCCCCCGCCCCCCCACTCTGATCAAGGGATTTGGGCTAGGAGCAAAAGGAGAGAGGGTGGCGGCGGACCCCCCGCCCCTCTCACTGTTGCCTATTTGGAGATGTATCCGGACCCGTACGTGTGGGGCGGCAGCCCATCGTGGGTGACACCCAACCCCCTGCACCCCAACGAGGATTGACGCCTCCCCTTTGCTGCCCACTCACACCACGTGGCAGGGCAGGAGTGGGCCCGTTGAAAAGCTCCCGCTGAGGGCTATCCAACGTTCCCACTCTCAGCTAGAATGGAGCACCATGGAGGCATAGCGGGCCTGTCATGGCCGAGCATAAATGCTGACAACAGCAGTCCGCCAGGCGTTCTTGCTGCTCACTCCCTCTGTGTGCCATGCTCTAGCACCAAAGTGGACTTGGTGTGGAGCCCTTTCAAAGGCCTACCCGTCGGTACCCTACGTGCCTCCAACGGTATCTTGTGCTATCCAGGAGGAGTGGGTGATGTAGAAAAGTCAATGATGTGGCATGTGCAGCCGTTGAGGCACGCTGAGTGAACAATCCCAGTTTGTCCAGTCCGTGGAGGCCTCCTGTTGTGGCAGGCCAAGTCTGACGTGGGCCCGGAACCTGGGCTGTTTGGGACCACCACCTTTGGAAGCCCCTTCAAAGCCCCTTGCGACGCCGCCGCCCGTGGCTTGATTACCCGATAGATAGATAGATGGATAGAAAGATGGATAGATAGATAGATAGATAGATAGATAGATAGATAGATAGATAGATAGATAGATAGATAGATAGATAGATAGATAGATAGATAGATAGATAGGTAGGTAGAGAGATAGATAGATAGATAGATAGATAGATAGATAGATAGATAGACAGATAGACAGACAGACAGACAGATAGATAGATAGATAGATAGATAGATAGGTAGGTAGAGAGATAGATAGATAGATAGATAGATAGATAGATAGGTAGATAGATAGATAGATAGATAGATAGATAGGTAGATAGATAGATAGATAGATAGATAGATA
>SZWC01004941.1:125159-140159 GCA_023375785.1 Penium margaritaceum
AGATAGATAGATAGATAGATAGATAGATAGATTGATAGATAGATAGATAGATAGATAGATAGATAGATAGATAGATAGATAGATAGATAGATAGAGAGATAGATAGATAGATAGATAGATAGATAGATAGATAGATAGATAGGTAGATAGATAGATAGATAGATAGATAGATAGATAGATAGATAGATAGATAGATAGATAGATAGATAGATAGATAGATAGATAGATAGACAGACAGACAGACAGATAGATAGATAGATAGATACATAGATGGATAGATGTATAGATAAATCAATCTCATTCAATGAACTGTGAGTTTACATGTGACAAGCAAGGTTTGAATTCCCTACCACAGTGGAATCAGCAAAGAACATTAAAGCCATCAATAAGGTGAACACATAGTGGATTGTCTGGAATGTAGCCCTCAGCTTGCACACGTGTTTAAGCCAAGCTCATCATGTGCATCTATCCCTGCTCCACAAAGCTCAGGTCTGCCATAGATGGTCCCTCCTCCCTTCCCTAGATGTATAAATGGAGAGATAGATAGATCAATGTCATCGATTGAAACATGAAAATCATAGAGAACACAAGTTCAGGGCTCTCCAGAAGAGTGGTGCTGAATAAGAAGAAGCAAAGGCCACCAGAACACAAGCAAACGGTGTCTACTTTGAAACATGGACATGGGCCCTAAATATCCAACTTGAAAAGCGCAACCTGCATATGTATTTCCTCTCCAAAAAGCAAAAATCCATCACCAATGGTTCCTCATCTCTTCTATGCAACACACTCCAACCTGTGGCAATGTCCTCGTCAAAAGAAGTGTTAGCCGCTTGCTCCGTGACCCACTGTTGTAACTGCTGCGCTTAAGCCAGCTAAATGGCCACTACCATATGCTGCTTGAGGAGGGTGCGCTACGGAAACAACACCCCCACAATACCTCTATGCCAAGCTCGTCTGTGTTGGGTTGCCTCCAACGACGTTTGTAGCACCTTGCCAAGGTCACACAAGAAGGCCCCAAAGGTCTCCATTATGCGGAAGACAAACTCGATGTGATTGCGCTACATCTGGCGCCGCCATTGTCCATACTTCCTATCCTTCACCCTCACCGCATCCTTCAATGCCACACTTGGCCTCTCCGCCAACGCCCTCGGCTGTTGGGTATTTTTGATGACCATGTCCATCACAAGCATGTGACCTGAAGCTGGGTCAAAGCATGTGATATTGAAAGGCCCCTCCAGTAGCAGCCCCACATGCTTGACTTGCACCCCACCCATCCCACTTTCTCATACCATTGTAAGCAACTCTCTCATCACTGCATCGTAGACCATGATAGATAGATAGATCAGTAGATGGAGCATTCTCACTCCATGAAATGTGAGTTTACATGTGACATGCAATTTCTAAGCTCTCCACCACAATGGAATCAGCAAAGAACACAAAAGCCACAAGTAAGATGATCACATAGTGGATAGTCTCAAGCATAGCCCTGAACTCACACTCACAATCAAGACAAACTCATTGGGTCCATCTATCCCTGCTCAACAAAGAACAGGTCTGCAATGGATGGTCCCTCATCCCTCGTGTGCAGCACTCTCCCCGTCTGGGAGATGTCCTGGTCAAGAGAAGTGTCATCCGCAGACTCTTCAGCCCGCTGTCGGAACTATGGCGCCTGTTCTCGCTGAAGGGCCACTGCCATGCGCTGGTTGAGGAGGGCACGGAATGGAACCGACTGCACTACCTCCTTGTCGGGCCAACCTCCGCTCCATCGCCTCCGACGACCCCTGCAACACCTTGCCGAAGCCTTGTAAGAAGGCCCTATGAGGTCTCCATTACTGGGAACACAAATTCAATGTGATAGTGCTCTACCTCGCATCACCACCGTCCATGTTTCTCCTCCTTTGTTCTTACCACATCCTCCAGTGCCACTTCCATCCGCTTTGCCGATGTCCTCCTCAGGGTCTGCCGCTACGGGTCGGCAATGAAAAAATCCATCATGAGCATAGAAAGCCTGCAATATCCGGGCGTCCCTGTGGTAGGAGGCTTGCGTGCTCGACTGTCACCCTGCCCCACACACGCTCGCGTACCACCAAAGCCAAATCTCTCAATGATGCATCATGGACCACCTTTGTGCCCCCTCCCTGGACACATCGGAGGGCATGCTGGGGTGTGCATGGGTGAATAGGGTTCCTCTCTTCACATGTGCACACCAGGGTATGGCGTAGGTGTGCAATCAGGAGCCCAAGACAAAACCTGCACGCCACTCTCTAGTCCTCCGGTCCCATGTACAACTGGTCGGAGACAGACCTAGGATGTGCTAATAGCTAGTTCTTGCTATGCTCGTCCTGTACCATCGCCAGTCACTACAATTGTGGGAGTGCCTCCTCCCCTCCCAACTCTGTTGCCACCGTCAATCGGAGCTCTCCAAGCTGCCACTCCTGGACTGTGTCAAGCAAATCCTAGAAGAGGCGCTCGTGGCTCCCTTGCTCGCAACCTGCTAACTGTGGAACCTTCACTTTTGATACATCTGGAAACCCCTACAGTGCCCTCTCTCGTAGCTGTACAAAATTCCCCCTCATCCATGGTCTCATCCCTCCTCCCTTGGCCTCTTCGCTCTCCTTTGGGCCCCGTGGATGGAGGAGATGTCTTTTTGCATGCCAGGACAGGAGGCAGCTACATACAAACAAGAGGGGATGAGGTGTTCCACACCCGCCAAGCCTTGTCCACGCAGTCCAATTGGGAGCTGCGCCTGATGCTCAGCGTTGGCCATTACCTGTCGCTCTCGGATCCCTTGTACCTCGTTGAATCCCCGTAGCCGACGGAGGCATTCCCCCACCTTCTTGTTATACTGATATAACTAACTGGTCCACCACTCTGACGGGGGCGCCAGCTGTGTGAGATGCTTAAGCCTACGAGTGGTACACTCCCTCAAGATGCTGAGCGCAACCTGGACGTCTAGCATGTTGACGAGCATCTCCAACATCTCCTCCACCTTGTGTTCTACCACGTCCAGAATTGCTTGCCAAAAATCATCTGTCACAATGGGACTCCCCAAGATCACCATCCCTTCCATCACTTGTGGGATCCCAGCGATGCCTCCCCGGTGCCTGTCCCACCCCAAACGATAGGTACAACTCATATTAGCCATGTTAGACCTCCATCCGCATGGCAAGTAATTCCCTCCGCAGTGCTCTAAATGTTGCCTCTAGGTTTCGCACTGGACCAAGCAAGTATGTGTCATCCAAGAATGCTAGCATATGTCCCGTCCCTCCCATCGCATTCTGTGCTGCCTCTAGTGCATCGTGCTGCCCCAAAGCATAGAGGAAGGGGCTGATAGGGTCTCCGTGTTACACCCCCTTCTCAGATTGGAGCACGCATGGCTGGGACCCTCCCTGGTAGTATAGGTCCAAGGGTTGGGACCCTCCCTGGTAGTATAGGTCCAAGGTGGGCCAATGGTGGGAGCAGCCACTCGAATCCCCTAACCTGCATTGCCTGAAGAATGGCTACTTGCTCAACCGAGTTGTCTGCGTTCTTCACGTTGAGAGTCAACAGCCCCCACTTGCCTCCTGGTCCAGCTGCTCCATGATAGTGTGGACCACGGTGTTCCTCCCCTTGCTGACACTCCCAATGCCCTTTGCAGCAGTTCCAATGCCCTCTCCATCTCCCTCCTCCCCGTACTGGCCATCATCTCCATAACATGCAAGGAATTGCTTCTCCCATTGCAATCAGGCGCACACCACTATCAAACTTTGCTAGTGCCATAAGCGTGCTCGCAACAAGGAAGCCCCGAGCTGTTGGGTGGAGCCGTCCCCGGCATAGAGAGGCGAGTAGCTACGCCAACAGCCTTGTGAGCCGCTCATCTCCCACCACGATCTGCCGAAGATTGTCCAACGTCAGACCTGACGGCCCTGCCACTGTGCCTCTACTGTTGTCCAAGGGGGCCCTCTGCACCCCATCTACATCTAGGAACCCTACTTGGACCCTCCTTGTTGCCTCTACTACCTATGCTTGTGTCAGATGTTTCTTTGCCGAGTTCTTCACCTGCAGCTGCGCCAACATCTCCTTTCCAGGAGGTGCCAATGAGGTACTGACTAAGGCATCACATGCCTTGGAAGTGTTCCCTCTATGGAACTTGGTCATGTCCCTCTGTAATCATTGCTCCCTCGCCTCCTCCTCTCTGTGGTGCAGGCAACGTGGTGGTGGTGGACGACCTACAGGGTGAGAATGTGCGACGACCTCTCTCCATAACTCCTCCCACTCTCCCTGCAAGAAATGGGTGGCCGGTAACCTCACCACGTGGATGTCTTAGCCAGGCTGATTCTGTGGATGCGTCCTGAGGATGAGACTCAACATCGCTTGGATAGTAAATGCCCTGTGGTATCCATGGGATGGGATGTGCACCTTACCAGGGGCATTGCCACCGCTGCTCAAACTAGATCCAATGGCTGCTAGAATCCGAGAGTAGACAAGGGGGGGAGCACCTGTGCACCACAAAGTTGGCCCCACTCTAGCCTGTCTTCCCATCGCCAAAACAGCTCCCAGCAAAGGCCATTGCTCTCCTACCCCCTCATACCCTGTGTCGCCTACTGCTACTGCTTGCCTGTGCCTGTGGCCCCTTCTCAACTACCTCTCCCTCCTCTCGCGACTACTCCGGGCGCTACATCAGTCCGTCCTGATTCTCCTATCCCCATGGTGGTGCCATCCCGCGCTCCCCGTCCAATCACTCCTTTAGAGGGTGTCATCACCCCACACTCCCAAAGCTGGTCCGTAGTTGTCTCTTTTACTGTCTGTCCTGTCAGTGTTGCGCCTCTCCACAGATCTGCCGTCCCACAACCTCATGCTGTCGTCGCTGTGCGCTGCCCTTGTCTTCCATTTGACCCTGCCTCAGCTCTCGATTCCCTCTACGGACCTCCGGACACACTGCTCCCTCCTCGCCCCTCGTCCCTCGTGATGTCAGTGGAAACAGCTCTCGAAGGAACCAACCTGCCTCTGTGTCCATGCTCACCCCCTTGCTCCCCATGGCCTCTAGTCCACGGTCAAGACCATGTCCCTCCCTTGGCCCGGGCGGTAACTGAATTTCTGCCCATGTCCGTCCTCCTCCCCTCGCTCGACCACCTGACTACCCATCCCCTAACCGATCCCCTTGTGAGGAGGATTCACTCTCCTCACTCTGCTCCATTTCACGGTGGGCTCGCTCTTGCTGGGCGTGCTTTCCTTGCACTTGTCATATCCGCCGCACCTCTCTCCATGCTACCTGCCATGCGTGGATCCTCCGTCGCTCAGCCTGCCATCCCTCCACCCAGAGGATGTGCTCAGGTCCGCCAGTCCTGCTCCAAGTCCCTGCTACCCTACCAACCACTCCTGGCACTCTCAGGCGTCATCGCTTTGATCTCCACTCCTCATGCCCCCCTCCCCCTGTATGGTGGATCCCATCTGCCTCTCTCTCCCATACACCTTCCATGCTGGATTCCTTATGCTCACTCTCACTCATCCGCTCTTGCGCCTTCAAGCCCTTCACAGCTTGTCAACAAAAGCCTTGCAAGGCTGATGATTTGCTAATCCTGGGATTACACCTTGGTCAAACAATCTGCAAGCATGTGCTTCGTGCTCTAATGCTGCAGCACAACCTGTCCCTTCTCCACCATGTCGCAGGCATAGTGGTAGCGCACGTCAATGTGCTTTGTTCTCCTATGCTGCACCGGGTTGTTGGTCAGCGAGATGGAGCCAGTGTTGTCCTCTTGAACCGCCGTTGGCTCTTGTTGCTGCACACCCAGTTTCCCCAGCAATCTGCGGTGCCACACCGCTTCCTTGATCGCCTCAGCCAGAGTGATGTACTCCGCCTCCACTATAGATGTGGCGACACAATCCTGATTCCTCCTGCACCAGGAGACCGCTACATCTGCAAGGAAGAACACATAGCTAGAAGTGGACCTCTTCTTGTCCACATCGCCAGCGTAGTCCGCATCAACGTAGCAAACCAGCCACAAGGGTTCTAACCTCCCCTTTCCATCATACTTCAGGTGCGCGTGCCGCGTTGCTTGCAAGTATCAAAGAATGTGCTTCACGGCCATCCAGTGCACTGGCCCAAGGTCGGCCACGTACCTGCTCACCTGACCCACTGCGTAGGCCAGGTCTGGTCGAGTCGCCACCATGGCATACATCAAGCTGCCCACCACAAATTGATAGGTCACCTCCCCCATGTCCTCCTTCTCCTTTGTAGTTTGCGGCGCCATCGCCACACTCAGCTCATAGCTTGTGGAGACTGGACTCATAGCTTGTGGAGACTTGACTGTCCACAATTGGCTCGTTTTGTGGAGACCGGAGACCAAGCACCCAACAACTGGCTTGTTTTGCTAGTAGATGGTGGGAATGGGAGAGTAGCTGTGTAAGATGACGCAACATCTGACATGGACGCAGTACCGAGGCGTTTTGGGCTTTCGATTCTGACTTGGAGTCTGACGACTCTTCTGATGACGACAACAGCGACAACACACCACCACCTGTGGCAGCACCAGCAGCAAAGCAGGACACCGCACTAGCACCCCCACACAGTTTGTGATCAAAGAATTCAACTTTGTGGCATGAGGACAATTGACTGGCCTTAGCTGGTCACGCGTGGCTCAGGGAGAGCCATCCACAGTGGCGGAGGAGATGAATAGCGCGGATGTGACCAAGTGGAAGGAGGTAATGGATAGCGAGCTTGCGTCCATTGCCAAGAAGGGCACGTGGACACTGGTGGATAGACCTGACAAGGCCCACATGGTGGGATCCAAGTGGGTCCTCTGAGTGAAGAAGAAGAAACACCAAAAAATTGAAAAGTTCAAGGTGAGGGTAGTGGCAAAGGGGTTTTCTCAACGCCTGGGCTCTGAGTTCAACAAGAAATTCACGCCCGTCATGATCTTTGCCTCCATCTGCTTTATCCTTGCCATCATAGCCGCAAAGAACCTGGAGATACAATAGATGAAAATCACGTCAGCTTTCTTTTGTGGGAAGCTTGACAAGGAAGTGCTCATGGAGGCACTCGAAGAAGTAATAATTCCCAAGGACAAGGTGTGCAAGTTGGTGAAAGCGCTCGACAAACTGAAACAGGTCCCAAGGATATGGTACAAAGAGATGGACAGTTTCATGACCGGTCTCTCCTTCACCATTGCCAAAACATCCCGAGCATGTACGTGTGCAATTATGGGAGTGGGCTGATGCTCGTAGCACTGTATGTGGATTATCTAATGATTTGCTCTTCTTCTGACGAGTTGCTGGACGAGTTGCTGGATGGTTCAAATAGAAGGACATGGCTCCTCTCAAGTACTACTTCGGGATTGCCTTACACTTCAACCGAGCAACAAGCACCATTGAACTCAACCAAACCAAAGACATCGGTGAGGTACTAAAGCGCTATCACATGGAAGCCTGCAAACCTGTTGGCACTCCATTTACGACCGATGTAAAATTGAAGGCCTCAATGTTGCCAAGTAATGAAGCAGACCAAAGGGAGATGCAAGACATCCCCTTCCAGTCCGCTGTGGATAGCATCATGTATGCCATGTTAGGTACCCGTCCGGACATCTACTATGCTGTGGGACAAGTGAGCAGTTTCGTGGGAAACCTAGGGCCACAGCCTTGGCAGGCAGTCAAGTGCATCTTGCGCTACCTGCAGAAGACACATCACATGGGCCTCATCCTTGGAGGTCAACAGGGAACGGACCCCCTCCGCCTAAAGTGCTACACCGACGCTGACTGGAGAGGAAATCTTGAAGATTGGAAATCCACCTTTGGATACGTGTGCATTTTGAATGGCGCTCCCATCTCATGGACAAGCAGGAAGCAGGATTGTGTTTCTATGTCCAGAGCTTATGCAGAGAACTTTGCTTTGTTTGAGTTGTGAAGGAGACTGAGTGGCTACGCAGCCTGCTGGGCAAAGTGACAGTGCTACAGAAGGACGCCATGATCGTACACGTGGATAAAGTGAGCGCCATCTTGATGCCTAAAGATGATATCATCTCCAACCAAACGAAGCACATCGACATACGTTACCACTATCCTCGTGACCTGGTCATGAAGAACGTGGTGGACTTGCAGCACTTCACAACAAAGAGCATGCTTGTTGAGTGCATGACTAAGCTGCATGAGAGTGATTTGCACTATGCATGTATTCATGGATTCGGCATGAGGAGTGCAGCAGAGGAAGGGTGAGCCCCAAGGCATTGATGGAGCCTAATGAGGGAAAGATGGACAGAGGTGTGAGCAAGAGATTTGTTGAATGGTATGAACCTTAACCACTAACTAACTGGCTGGTTGCACAGAAGGAGAAGGCAAGAATTGCTCTATGGAGTATGCCCCCTTGGTCTGTTCTGAGATAGGCAAGGAATGCAGTGCCCATAATGGGTATGTCCCCCGGAGATCATCATTGGAAACACAATATTTTGGCCTAGTTGGGACAAGCGCCGGAGCTCATGGGTCGCGGGCTCAAACCCCGCGACGGCCGCATTTTTATTTGTGGCCCAGAATGGGAGAGGAAGATTCTAGGCAGCGTACTAGAGCCTGCCTCAAGGTTGACACTTGGCGGTCTTAGGATGCGCCAAATAGGACTGTAGGCTGAGGTTGGATCCTGTGGAGCCACTGCAAGCAAAAGCATTAGGAAAACTTTGCAAGTAGAAAAGCATGTACCCTGCATGCATCCATTTACAGTTCTTGCCATTGAGACTCCTCACCGAATGTCTAACCAAGGGTAGACAATAAAGACCTTCATGCGGACTTTGTGAGGTTGCAAACCGAACAAACCCAAATTTTGGATCCCTTGTTTGAGGGTGATGTATTATCTTGGTTGAAATACCAAGAGCGGTTGGCGGCCTCCCATGTTGGGACTTGTTTTTCTAGACCGTTGCTATCGAGCGCATTGACAATGACGTGGCAAGCAAAGCATATCGCCTATATGAGAGGGATACTGGCCACGTCATCATCTCGAGGAGGATATCAAAGTACCACGATATCAAAGTGAAATGTCATGGGCACCAACATTTTTTGTGAGGAGGTAGAAACACCGGCAACTGACAAAGCATTGGGTACAGAAATCCTTCCTGTTCTAATCTCTCTTGATCCTTCCTTTGTTGTACTATTAGGAGGACCTTTCTACTCTCCCATGTCTGCTGTAGGAGGTACAACGGCCTCATCTGCAAAAGTAGATGAAGATGGAGATGCAGCACCAATAGCAGCAGCAGTTGAGCCAGCAACACCGTGCCAGCCACCTGCTAACATTCTAACACCAGGTTGCAAGCACCCTCTCAGGGTGCGCTACAAGCCTAGTGAGCACGCCTGATTCTGGGATGCTGTAGAAACCAGAACAGATGAATGTTGCAGTTGCAGCAGACTCAGATGAGCCAATGTTGAACAAGGAGGCTATAGCTGCAGTAGATGCAGCAGATTGGGTGCAAGTTGTGCAGCAAGAGATGCAATCACAGCTGGATAATGGCACGTGCGAGATGACTGAGTGCCCACCTGGTCGCAAGGTGATCAAGTGCAAGTGGGTGTTCAAGAAGAAGCAGGGAGCAGATGGAAACCTCAAAATTTACAAGGCGAAGCTGGTCGTCAAGGGCTACTTGCAACAGGAGGGGGTCAACTACACTGAAACCTTTGCCCCCGTTGCAAAGTCTACCTCTGTATGTACTCTCCTCTCTTATGCAGCAGCCGAAGAATTTGAGATCCATCGCATGGATGTCAAGACTGGATTCTTAAATGGTGGCTTGGAGGAGGAGATCTATATGGATCAGCTGGAGGGATTCATTATGGATGTCTAGGAGTACCTAGTTTGTAAGCTTCGTAAGTCATTGTACGGCCTCAAGCAAGCGTTGCGTGTTTGGAACCAGAAGTTGGATACTGTGCTGTAGTGCATGGGGTTTGAGCCCAGCAAGTGTGACTACAGTGTCTATCGCTAGCAGCATGAGAATGAGGTTCTCATCATCATTGTCTATGTGGATGACATGTTCCTCCTTTCCAACATCATATCTGCACTATAGTAGTTCAAGGAAGTAATGCAAGAGTGTTTCTAGATGTCTGATCTTGGAGAGGCATCATACTTCCTTGGCATCCAGATCATACGTGACCGCAAAGAATGTACCCTCTCACTACAGGAGGGCCGCTACATCAAGGAATTTCTATAGCAGTTAGCATGGTAGAGGCAAAACCCATCAACAAAAGCTTGAGATGTGGCAGTACCCAGTAAGCTTCAATGGAGAAGCAGATGCGACTGAGCGGCACAAGTACGAGAGCAATCTCGGCAGTCTCATGTACCTCATGGTAGAAACCAGGCCGGACCTCGCACAGGCAGTGAGCGCTATGAGCCAGCACATGGCGAACCCTAGACCTGAGCACCAGAAGGCAGTGAAGCGGATTTTGTGCTACCTATTTGGAACCATTAATGTCAAAATCACCTACAACGGCACCAATAACAGCATCATCAGCTTCACAGATACAGATTTGGCTTCAAACCCTGATGAACAAAAGTCCATCTCTGGACATGTGTTTCTCATAAATGGAGGAGCAATAATCTTGTGCAGCAAGTGATAGTGGTTGTCACCACCTCAAGCACGGAAGTTGTAAACGTGTCTCTTAGTTTTGGAGCAAGAGAAGCAGTTTGGCTCCGACGTCTCATGGCGGAGATGAGTGGAAGTGCAACAGTTTATGTTCTTATGTGCGTCAACAACCAGAGTGCAATTCCACTCACCAAGAACCCTGAGCATCATGGACGCACCAAGCACATTGAAATTACCTATCATTTTATCAGGCACATGGTGCAGGAGGGTGCTATCAAGTTTGAGTTCACTCCAATCAGCAAGCGGGTTGCTGATTTTAGTACCAAGCTAGTGACCCACAAGAAGCAGCAGTTTTGTTTGAATTCATGTGGACTCAGCCCAATCTGACTACGGCAAAGTGGGAGTTTGTTATAAACTGGGCCATCCGGCTCATACATACATGCATGCATGCATGCATATATATGTATGTATGTATGTATGTATGTATGTATGTATGTATGTATGTATGTATGCATGCATGCATGCATGCATGCATGTATGTCTGTATGTATGTATGTATGTATGTATGTATGTATGTATGTATGTATGTATGTATGTATGTATGTATGTGTGTATGTATGTATGTATGAATGTATGTATGCATGTATGTATGTATGTATGTATGTATGTATGTATGTATGTATGTATGTTTGTAATGACCATGGGAAATCAGACATCGACGGCCATTGATGCCCATTGGTACATCGATGTAGCTGTCTCTATGGACATCAATGTGACTTCAGATGAAACTGCCCAAAATGACCCCCAAAGCCTACAATGTAATGGCCATGAAAACCAAAGAAGAGTAAAAAAGAGGCACACTTGCTTATGACAGTTTAAGCCTATGTGATTCATCTGTTTGCTATGATATCATGTCAGTTACTTTAATCATGCTATGGTTTTCTGCTTAAGTCATAAAATGCAATGCTGCTTGCCTTAGCACAGAACACACACTGAAACAGCATGCATTGCATTGCATAGCATTGAGCCCTTATTGCACCATTATCAACCATGAATTCACAAGAGTGACACAACAGAGAAGGACAATGATTCAACAACTCAATTGTAGCAAGGAGGGAGGGATGATAAAGAGAATGTATTGATTTCCATTTGACAACAAATACATTTTGCAGCGAACATGTCATGAACTAGTCATTGCTGTTGCAACTTCTACTTCTTTGTAGCCTGCTTGCGCCTTGCAGCCTTGCTTGCTGCAACTGCTGCTGCTGCTGCTGAGCGCTTGAAAGCTGATGCTTTGGCTGCTAAAGTTGGTGCTTTTCCTTTTCCTACAGTATTTTTGGCAAGGCCAATCCTGGATGCTCTAGTGGATGTCCCTCTACGTGTTGGTGATGCTGCAACATCCATCACATCCACACCTGATCCGGGTGTTTCACCAGCAACACTGGTAGCTGCATCACCCTCCTGATCCTCCTCTCCCTCCTGCCCACCTTCACACCTTTCTCTTGCTCCCTCATCTTGCTTGTCTGTTGCATTAGCCTCCTTCTCCCCTCCCTCACCTTGCTCACTATCTGCATCCTTTTCCAGGTTGTCCTCCACTCCCTCACCCTGGTCCTCCTCATTGCCACTCCCCTGTTCCCAAGGATCATTCCTGGCTGCTGGCTTCTCTTGTTCACCGACACGGATAGGCCGTGCATGTGGACGTCCTGGCATGTCAGTCATGACACGGACCGACGCCATCACTTCCACGACATCATCTTCTACCTCTGCAACCTCTTCCTCCTCATCTTCACCCTCCTCATCATCACTCTCTATGTCTTCTTCCGGCTACCTGAGAACCCCTTCTTCTTCCACAATGTCACCGTCGTTCTCACTTCCTTCTGTTTCTTTGTCTTTTACTTCTACAGCTACCTCTGCTTCTGCTACTACTGCTGCCGCAAGCCCTCCTACTGCCTTTTTCCCAATGCATCCATACTGCTTCTGCAGTTGCATGTTGCACCGTTCCAGTAGCTCCAGCATCTCCACTTTCAGCGTGTTGCGCTTGGCGGTGTGGATGTGACAATCCCGGATTAGCTCGTGCATGGAAAAGACACAATCGCATTCAGATGATGAGCATGGCTGTGACAACACCATGAGTGCAAGATCCCTCAGCACAGGAAGGTGGTACATGTAATTTACCTCCCGCTCCACTTCAGACATTGTATCACACTACACCTTAGCAACTGCAGTAATGGCCTTTCCATTCCTCTGAGGAGTGACCATAGGGTCACTCACCACCATTGTCTGAGCATTCTGGAAAGCTCATATCTCCTTCATCATCTGGTGGTGCTTGTCACCTGGAACCAAGGCCTTAACCACCGCTTGCCAAGCCGCCAAGGTGTTGCTGTCTTTGGAGAGGTCATTGCCAAAATTCTCTAGATGGAGCCAGAAAGCAGCAGCATATAGGGGACAGGACATGTACCGAGATCAACGGATCTCCAACCAACGCATCACAAAGTTTACATGACTCTCCGCCACCCCTCTCGGCTTCCAGCCCTTCTTCACAGACAATGACTTCAGCTGCTCAGCACAATCCAGCAACCCCTTGTAGATCTCACCAGCACCCCCACCCGGCTTGTCAGCCACCCTTAGTATGACAATCAGTGGCTGCAATAGCTTCTTCAATTGACACGCATGCAGAAAGAAGACTCTTCTCCTGATGCAATGCCTCACCTCCCGCTTCCTTGATCAAAATGAAGCATCCCTGTGAAAACCAATTGTCTTCCAAACATCCAGTGCCACAAATTTCTTGAGCTCAGCCCGCAGGTCCACAGTCCGCAGGAGTCTCTCCATTATGGAGGAGACCAAGGCAAAGCATGTGTCACAGCGGATTTTCAACACCTTCCCTCCCGTCCTCTCCTTCAGCCACGCCCTTTACATAGCATTGTTCCTGAAAAAGGCAACAATCTTTTCACACCACTCGATCACACTTGACCCCCAAGCAGACTTGTCCACATCCTTCATAATTAGGTTGACTTTGTGAGCACAGCATCCCTGGAAAAACAGTGGAGGAAACTTCACCCTGAGATCAGTAAAAAATTTCTTTTTTACAGAAACGTTATCGCAGATGATAGACACTACCTTGTCCTCCCGAACAATCTCAATTGCAGCCTCAATCATGCTTGCAACATGGTCTGCTTCTCTGGTCAGTCCACTTGCATCGTGGGAAAAGAGGTGCAAAGAACCCATGGCACTGACTGCCATGGCATTACAGATCGGTCTGACCTGATGGGCAGACTACTCATCCACAGCTATACTGCAGCCGTATCTGCTCCAACGTTGCTCTAGAGGAGCATCCAGCTCCACCAGTTCCTTGTCAAGTTTTGGAAGCAGGATATCCACCACCGTGGACCTAGCAGGCAGCTGGAAAGCAGAGATGGTCTTCTTTGCATATTTCATAACCTCCCTGAGCACGGCTTCACGACAAAAAGAGATGGGTTGGGCAGCAATGGCCATCAGTTTGACAGTGTTAAGCTGGCAGCGTTTGTTGATTGACCGGTCTGAGTGCTATACCATGGTTGTCTGCCAGAAGGAGGCCACTTTGTTGACGTCAAACAAGGGAACCTCACCCTCTAGCCTTGTTGCCAGCTGCCTCTGCTGTTGCCGATTATTCACTGCTTCCTTGTCACTGTCTGGCTCCAGAGTCAAGCCACCCACCACTGCCTGCTCCGCTTGCTGTTGTTTCTCTCAGAATTTGATCCACTGCACCTCCTTGTCCTTTGTGCCCCACTCCTTCCCCTCTCCCTTGTACAAACTGACGTTCACCGGCTGCCAGCCAGCAGGGGGTGGGCAGCGCTCTAAACAGAGGACATCTCGGCACAGGGGCGGGAGATGCGGGCACTTGCCGACGTTGGGGTTGTTGCATCCAAAGTGACCACGGATGCGGTCACACGTCCCACTGCCTTTCTTGCCACATGAGCCGCAATGCCAGCCTCGATTCTTGGATTTCATGGGACACGGCTCAGTGTGCTTGCTGAGCTCTTTGGTGAGAAAATGACCACTGAGTGATTTCTTCTTTGGTGGGTTCCATCTGGATGCATCAAACTGGCTTTATGCTGCATTGCCGGAGCTACCTGCCTGAGAGCCCATGCTGGAAGTCCTCAACAGTTGGCCGACGAGGGATAACTGCTGAGGCCGACTGCAAAACTGAAGAGGTATGTGACTGCCTCTCTGCTGCAGCACAGTCCACCCCAACCGACCGTCGCTGTGGCAACGATAGAGGTCGGGTCGAATCGACGATTGGGTTGGTTTGACACGACCCCCAGATCAACGGTTTTGATCAATCAATCTTGAAGTGCATCCAACGGCTACAAGGCCCTCGGAGGAGGATATCAAAGTGCCACGAGGTGATGCATGTAGCCATGAATGCACAATACATGATGACATGTTTCCAGGTTGGATAAATGTATGGTGGTGATTGGGATGTAGCATACCTCCTATC
>SZWC01004941.1:151610-156610 GCA_023375785.1 Penium margaritaceum
CCCGCCGACGGAAGCCTCGGCAGTGGAGTTCAAGGGGGTGGAACAACGGGAAACACCACCGCGGCCAACTCGCATCAGGTACAAGACGTCGGGGAAAGGGCCACGGAGTTGGCGAAAGAAGCAGGCAGAGATACGAACAGCACATCAGGAGAGGGCGCGACGACAGGCGGTCAGCGAGGCGCGACAGCAGGCGGCACGGGACCCTGCAGAGGCGAGGCAAGAGCCACAGCAGGAGAGGGGAGAGGGAGCAGGTAGCCCCACAACGACCATGGAGAAGGACCGAGAGGAGGAAAGAAAAGGGAGACAAGGCGAGGAGGACACAGGGGAGGAGGGCGCAACATGGAGACAAAAGAAAATGGAAGAGATAGGAGGGCTAAAGGCCAGGAGGACACCAGCGGAGACTAGGGAGCGCCACGACCACGGTATACGGGACGCGACCGGGAAAGGAAGACAGCCCGTGAGGAGTGGAGAGAGAAAGCGGACCGGCGAGAAGGCGAGCGGACAAGGAGAAGCAAAGATTGCGGCAGAGAGGGTGGAGCTTGGACCCTCAAGGAGGGGCCCAGAGGAGAAAGACGAGAATCAAAGGAAGACAACGGAGACCGACACAAACCGAAGCGGAGCAGAAGGAAGAAGCCCGAAAAATACAACTCAACAGGAAGAGCGATGTGACCAACGAGGGTGGATAAAGATGGCGCGAAAGTTATGGGAGGAGGTGGTCGGGGCATGCGGGGCGATGCAAGAGGATACCAGAGACAGGATCCGAGGGTTGTTCCTTCGCTACGACGAGGTCATAGGCTGCCATTTCACCAGCCTCCAGGGTCAGACGGAGGCTCTCCGACAGGAACTGCAATGGGTCCAGGTGGCGCAGGCAGTGTCAGAATCGCGCGTGCAAGAGATATATGAAGCTACGCGCGAGGTGCAGGCGGTAGTCACAGCCCAGGCAAGGGGGAGGGAGCAGGACCGGCTGGAGGACGAGTGAACGCGACGGGAGGTCGTAAGTGGATGTGAGACTTTGTGCGATGCGGCACTGGGTGTGCTTGACCAACAGCAGAGAGAACTCGGGGAGCTTGCGGGGGCGCTGACTGTGCAGCGGGCACTGTCTCAGAACAGTAACCACGTGTGTCAGGGTTTGGAGAACAGAGTAGCGGAATTAGAGGAACGGGGCCTAGCACAACGAGACGACGTGGAGATGGCCGAGGGAGCAGAGGGAGAGGAGTGGGTGATTAGGACTGGGGAGACACGGATGGCAATGACGACATGGCCCATGGAGACAGGATACGGGGGAGACGCACCACAATCGACCGAGGGGAGAGGAGGAGAGGAAAAGGATGCAAGGGGGGAGACAAGCGGGAAGGTCCCTAGTGCTAGGGACCATAGCACCCAAGGGAGTGGGGGGAACGGAGGGAGCGGATGGAGGGCAGCCGGAGCAAGCGGATCAGGCGCAGGAGGTGACGAGGAGGAGGGAGAGGACGGGAGGAGACGGAGAGAGGAGGAAGGAGAGACAGGGGGGGAAGAGGAGGAGGAGGAAAAAGGGGAGGAAGAGGAAGAAAAAGGAGAGGAAGAGAAAGGGACCCGAGAGGAGAGGCAAGGAGAAGAGGGTGCGAGGGGCCGCCCACCAAGGGGAGACACAGGGCCAACATTGGCCATAGTACCTTGGACGACAGAGGGGGCCGGAGGACGGACCATGGTGCAGGACAGACCGGCAGGGGCGCGAAAAGTGCGCATGAAGATGGGAGCGAGGAGACGGCGTGGGCGTAGGAGGGCCGAGGAAGGCAAGGAAGCTGGGGGTCCAGGGGAGGGAGCGATGGCTGCGGGGGGACGGACGGAGACAGGTGATCACGAGACAAACCGAGTGCCACCGGGCACATCGGGGATGGGCGCCGCACCGGAGGGAGGGGGAGAGGCACCAGAGCGAGAGGAGGGATCACAGCCCTCACTTGAAGAGATAACGAGCGGAGCAGCGGTGGGACACACCCGAGGGGTGGATCGACAACCACACACGGAGGAAGGAATGAGGCCAGCACAGGCAACGAGCGCTACTGGCAGGAGTGGGGATGATATTGCGCGAACACAGGGGACAGAGAGCGCAGGAATCCTTTCGCAATGGGGCCCGCCATGGAAGTGCCCTTGGATGGGATGCGGGTTCAGGGGAAAAAGCAAGCGGTGGATGAGTGGACACCGAGGCTACCGCCATCGAGGCTTCTGCTTGAGGTCGGCACTCTAGGGCGTTCAGCGACGGCTCCAGGAGGGGACAGCAGAAGTGCGCGAGGGAACTCACCGTATAGAGGGGGGCACCAAGAGGGGGGATCGGGACGAGGATGCCAGCGAGCGACGGGAGTGGATGGCAGGGCGACAGGCACTAGGAGCTGGCCTGGTGGACCCGGAGCAGATCCTTGGGATGGAGGGTTGGCAGGCCGAGCGGTGGAGGATTCAGGAGCGACGGGCGGCACAGCGAGAGGCGCGTCGGGTACGGCGATTACGTGGACAGCGCGTCCAGCGCGAGCGAGCCCATCGCGAGAGGGAGCAAAGCCAGGAGGGGGAGTCCTCCTCCCCGGGGGAACGGCTGCAAGGGGAGCAGCCAGGGGACGGAGCGGGTGGAGGAGGACATCCACGGGGAGACGGTGAGTTCCCGAGGAGACCACGGGAGGGACGCGACCACGACCATGGACCCGGGGTTCAGGGGAGCGCAGGAGATGATGCAGACACAGAGGCAGGACGGTTTTTCCGAGAGCTGTTCCCCCTGACACCACCAGAGAGAAGGGGAGAGAGGGGAGCAGTGGGACCGGAGGGCCACAGGCGAGACCGAGAGTCGGAGGAGGGTCTGATGACAGAGAGGGACATGGGACAACGACGACAGCGAGAGGTCGTTGGACCGGGAATTGGGGGTGGAGGTGTAGCAGTGGCCAGATAGCTGGAGAGAGAGACCACCAGAGACCAGGCTCGGGTGAGAGGAGTGGGGACACATGCGACAGGAGGGCCTGGAGGAGGAGCTCGGGAGGGCACAACCGTGGGAAAGGGAGGATCGATACCGTCGGCTGTAGCACCAGAGGGTACCCAGAGAGGTAGGGGAGACAGCCGCCAAGGCACCACAGGCAGAGGCGGGCAGCAGCAACGGCCGGGGGCTGACGCGGGTGGGAAGCAGAGCGGTGGCCAGCGATGGGAGAGGTTGTGGCGGTGGGCAAAGGGACTGGAGTGGGGCCGACTGTATGGGGCAGAGGTACTCCCTCCTTTCATCTACTCGCGAGTCCCAGCAGGCGCGTTGGACTCAGTACGTGTAGCGGTGGCAGTCCCCTTGGTGAGGTGCACATCCCACCCCATGGATGCTGCAGGACCCCTGCTCCTCCAGGCGATGCCGAGCCTCATCCTCAGGACGCGGCCACAGCATCGGGGGTGCTCAGATACTGAGTGGGTGAGATCACTGGCGACCCGGTTCCTCCAAGGACAGTGGGAGGAGTTATGGGGAGAGGCAGTCGCGCATGCTCGGCCGGCAGGTCGCGCACCACCACCACGGCGCCTGCGTCACAGAGAGGAGGAGGCGAGGGAACAGCGACTACAGAGGGCGGTGACCAAATTCCACCAAGGGAACACGTCAAAGGCATGCAATGCCTTGGACAGTACCTTCTTGGCACCGCCCGGACCAGAGGTATTGGCGCAACTACAGGCGAAGCACCCGGCAAAGGAGCGGCCGACACCAGCATGGGTAGCAGAGGCAGCGAGGCGAGCCCCTACTAGGTTCCCTGATGGGGATGGAGTGCGGAAGCCTCTACTGGACAGCAGCAGAGGCACGGCGGCAGGGCCATCAGGCCTTACTTTGGATCATCTTCGACAAGTCGTGGTGGGAGACGAGCGACTCACGAGGTTGTTGGCATAGCTACTCGCCTCCCTATGTCGAGGACGGCTCCACCCCACAGCTCGGGGCTTTCTTACAGCAAGCAGGCTCATCGCCCTAGCAAAGCCCGATGGTGGGGTACGCCCGATCACTGTGGGAGAGGTGATTCCACGCCTGCTTTGGAGATGGATGGTTAGTACATGGAGGAGCGAGATGGAGAGAGCATTGGCGCCGTTGCAGCAGGCGGTGGGAGTGTCGGCAGGGGGGGACACGGTGGTTCACACCATCATGGAGCAGCTGGACCAGCAGGCGGAGTGGGGGCTGCTGAGTATCAACGTAAAGAACGCTTATAACTCGGTGGAGCGAGCAGCCATCTTCGAGGCGGTGCAGGCGAGGGGATTTGAGCGACTCCTCCCAGCACTGGCCCTCTTTTACGACCAGCCCTCAGAGCTCTACTATCAGGGGGGGTCCCAACCATGCGTGCTCCAGTCGGAGAGGGGGGTGCGACAGGGAGATCCTATCAGCCCCTTCCTCTATGCCTTGACGCAGCAGGACGCATTGAAGGCAGCACAGACAGCGATGGGAGGGACCGGCCGGGTGCTGGCGTACTTGGACGACACGTACTTGCTAGGCCCAGTGCAAGAGCTTGAGGCAGCATTCACTGCGCTGCAGGGAGGATTGGCTGCGGTGGGGATGGAGGTTCAGCTTGCAAATGCCAGCTGTACCTACCGGCGGGGGTGGGCCAGGCGCCAGGGAGCATTGCGGGGGTCCAGCGAGCGACGGAGGGGATGGTGATTCTGGGGTGTCCGATCGGGACAGAGGAGTTCTGTCGAGCGCGGCTTGATCTAGCAGTACACAAGGTGGAGGAGATATTGGAGACGCTCGTCGACATGCCAGATGCCCAGGCCGCATTCAGCATCTTGAGGGAGTGTACCACTCGCAGGCTGCAGCATCTCACGCGGCTGACTCCCCCATCAGAGTGGTGGACCAGCCGGCCGCAGCGATTTGACAAGAAGGTGGGGGGTTGCATCCGCCAACTGGTGGGACTAAATGAGGTACAGGGGATCAGAGAGCGGCAGGCAGTGGCCCAGGCTGAGCAGCAGGCACGGCTCCCGACCCGGCTGGGAGGGCTCGGCTTAACGGGAGTGGGGGACCTTGCACCTCTCTCGTT
>SZWC01004942.1:8595-20153 GCA_023375785.1 Penium margaritaceum
GACCCGTCACTTTTCATCCGACGGACAGCCGAGCACCTCACTGTCATTCTGGTGTATGTGGACAATCTCCTGATTGCGTCTCCTTCACTGGAGGCCGTGAAGAAGGCCAAGGCGGTCCTGCAGGCCGCCTACAGGATGAAGGACCTTGGTCCACTGGCTGTTTTCCTCGGGATGGAGATTGTGCGTGATCGTCGTCGACGGACACTCCTCCATCAGGCACGATATGCATAGGTTGTGGGGGAGCGGTTTGCTGACCTCCTTGGTGCTGTTCCCGCCGTCTCGTCACCCATCACTCCCGATGGGCAGGACGCCCTGAAGGTGACAGACCCAGCCGATCTGGGCGAGACTGTGGATGTGACCCTGTACTTGCGCATCATTGGCTCACTGATGTACTTGGCCACGACCACGCGTCCCGACATTGCGTTCGCTGTCAACCTACTCGCAAAGTTCAGTCAGTCCCCTCGGGCTCGCGCTTATGCACGCAGCTTTGCGAGTCGTCCGGTACGTGGTATCCACACCATATCACGGTCTCTGCTTTCAGAGACAGTGCTCGGTTGTGGTAGATGGCTACACCGACAACGACTGGGCATGGAGTCCTGACGGACGCAGCCGCACGGGTTACGTGTTCCTGCTTGGTGGCACCGCTATGTCTAAGCGCAGCGGCAAGCAGGGGTGCATTGCTCGCAGCTCCTTAGAGGCTGAGTATGTTGCTCTGGGCGCTGGCGCCGCTGAGGCGGTGTGGCTGCAGCGGTTGTTCCAGTGCTTGGGTCAGTCCGTGCCTACCATCATCCTCCGATGCGACAACCAGAGTGCTCTCGCGATCGCTGAGAACTCTGGTGTGTTCCATGCACGCACGAAGCACATCGCTGTCGAGTATCATTTCGTGCGCGATTTGGTGGAGCGGCAGTTGATCTCCATCGTCTGGGTGGGCACAGACTTGCAGCGCACTGACTTCCTGACCAAGGCACTGGCACGTGGGAAGTTCCTCGGGGCTGTTCATTCCATCGGATTGCGACCCCTGTCCGAGCGTGGGTGATTGTCCGGGTCCCTGTTGAGCACTTTGTGTTGCACCGGCACGCGTTCTGCACGTGTATGGACATGCGTACCATCGCGTCATGGGGGAGTGTTGTGATGTTGTCAGTCATACACAGTTGTACAGTTGGTTGTGACCACTCGGCCGTGTCCATACTCGTGCAGATCCTTGAGGCGAACCCAGCTGGAGACAGAGTTCCCTGAGGTGATGCTCCACCCGCTGGAGGCAGCCTGGCAGCCTACCCAGTGTACCAGAGGGCTCCCACAGCCCACGGACTACGTTTGGAGGTCTTCAGGATTTTCTCGGTTGACAGCCCTGCCAGGCTGATTTACATGTTTGTTTTCTTACACTCTCCGGCTGTTCCCGGACATAGACGTGTGACCAGTCGTTGTGTCTGTCTTTTTGTCGTGCGTCCGTAGGATCAGACGGCGCTCCGTTTGGACGCTTGTGCGCAGAATTATGGCCAAAACAGTGGTTTTGGGCCGGTTCAGGTTTGACAAGCACCGCCGTGTGCGCCACCCGCCGTGAGCCACGGCGGCTATTTATGTTGTGGACCTGTCATTTGTTATTTCTCTCTGCATTAACTTCAGTTGAAGCTTGAGATACAAGTGCACGTGTCTCTCCCTACCCTTGCTGTCCCTTGCATGACCTGTGTGTCAACCAGCCAGACCCGTGCTGTCAGGCTAGCAAGCAGAAAGGCTAGGAAGCTTCCTGGAATCTTCTCACCTGTCAGTTGTCATTTCTCTCTACATATGCTATATTGAAGCATTCTGACACTGTGTCTTGTGTCTCCTAGGCAAACCCTTGCCGTTGTGTGTACGACCTGTGACTGTCGTCACTGTCTGACTAGGCACTGACGCCTGGCCAACGGCTGTGTTGCTAGGAAGCTTCTACGCACTTTCTCATGGTATCAGAGCAGTGAGATAGTTCTCACTGAGCTGCAAAGCAGAGACGCAGCAGAGCAGCAGCAGTGAGAGTCACCGCTGCAGCAGAGCTTCTGGGACCTGTTGGAGACGGCCGGTCGCCGTCCACGTACTCTACGCACCACGTGAGATCGCAGCTGCTGAGGCAGCAGCAGCGCGTGTACCGTCACGTAGAGGTGTGTGCCGACTGCGGTGCGTGCAGCTGCCCCCCCCACAGCCGCAGCAGCAGAGCAGCAGCAGCAGAGGCGGCGGCGGCAGCAGCTCAGCAGCAGCGCAACAGTAGCGGCCGCCGTAGCAGCGTGGCAGCAGCGGCGGCAGCAGCAGCGCAGTAGCAGCGTCGGCAGCAGCAGCGCAGCAGCGGCAGCGGCACAGCAGCAGCAGCGGCAGTTGCGGCGGCAGCAGTAGCGCAGCAGTGGCAGCAGCAACGCGCGGTGGTGGCAGCCAGCAGCAGCGTGCGGCGGCGGCAGCCAAAGGCAGCTGCAGCGCGCAGTAGCAGCCGCCGCGCGTAGTAGCAGCCGCCGCGCGCAGCAGCAGCGCAGCCTCTGCTGCCACCGCTGCGCACGCAGCTACGCAGCTGCTGCTGCAACTGAGAGCAGAGCTGTAGTAACAGCTGGGCGGAAGCTGTTGCGTAGCTTCCGCAGAGCTGCCGCGCGCCACCGCGCAGCGGCAGAACCATGACAAGAGGAAAAAAAAGGAAGGGGACGAGCTGACGTCAGCATTGTTGATTGCTGATGTCATCAGGTCGTGCTGATGTCAGCAACCACTTGCTGATGTCAGCATTACACTTAGCCAATTTTTCACCCGGAAAGTCAAAAGTTGCCAGCGTTTCAACTCCCCGAGAAACGGAGACGGGTCTGAAATCCGGCAAACTTGACCTGTCGTCCCATAGTGAGCGGCGACATGAGTTTGCCTGACGACAAGGACAAGGGACCAGGTGATCCCTTCTCCTCTTCTTCAGGGGTATTGAGCCCTCGCTTGCAGGCCATTGAGGACCTGCGCAGCCAGTAGGAGGAGATGCGTCGTCTGCACCGAGAGCAGACCGACGCGATCCGCACGCTTACTGAGCTCCTACGCGCTCAGTCCACGGCTCCTTCGCGGATTTCTGAGGGAGCTGCCTACGTTGCGGCCTCCATCCAGCACTCGGCTCAGGTGCCCGTGACAGGTGCTCCGCCTACTTCACCTCCTGGTGTGGTTTCCCCACCACCTGCGGACCTCCTTGATGACGAGCCATTCATGCCAGGCTTCGAGGATCTCCCAGGAGCGGGAGATTTGTCTCCTACAAGAGCGCCTCTGTCAGCTGCAGACGGGTACCCGACCTCCACCCGTGTCCCCGATACGACCATCACCTGACTTCCCGGGTGATCACCCCCTTCCAAGAGTTTTCCCCGTCTCTCGCCCTCCTTAGCCTGCGGTTGCTCTCCCCACGGAGCGGCAGCCAAAGGACTTTGAGACACCACCTCCACGGCACATTAGCGAGGATGGATTTTACAGCTAGGAGATCCTGTTTCAGGTGTGGGCCACTTTTGAGGGAGTGTGGCTTTACTACCACAGCCCATACCAGTCTACAGATTTAGCACAGGTGCTGACAGCAGCCCGAGCCATGCGAGGACCTCTCTACGCCATGCCACGCGAGACTGTCGTCGACTTCCGCCCTTTCCTCGGCGAGGCTAGCACAGGCACCGGAGCAGATCCTCGTGGAGGCTGGGATCTGGCGTTGTCCCTACTGGCCGCAGAGACGCACGCTACACGTGCATCACATATTCGTGCTTTCCACTCGCTCCGTCAGGGAGCAGCGGAGCCTGCGGCGGATTACTGGCGACGTGCCATGCGTATTTACACGCGTCTGGGGACCTCAAGGGGCACAGAGCTGTGGGCACTTCGGACGATCATGTTCGAAGTTCGCCTGGAGTACACCAACATCTTCACACGGTACAACGACGCTGCTCTCGAGCCTTTCTCAGCCACCCTACAGATGCTCCCTTGGGCTCATCAGCTGTTCCTCCAGGTGACGTCGGCCCGCGAGGCAGCAGTAGCACATCAGGAGACTTCCCTNGCTTGACTGAGGGCGCATCACTCGTGGACTTCAGGCTGTCCATGCTGCTCGCACCACGTCCGGCACGTCGCCCGCACACTCCTCTGGATGCGCGGTGACCACGAATGCAGCTGTTCCAGCGTCCTCACCAGCGAGCAGCAGTGATCCAGACCCACGTGACCGCACCATCGCCGAGCTTCGTCATCTTCTGCCGCTTCGCTTTCAGGGAGGTGCGAGTATGTTGTCATCGTTGAGTGGATCACAGACTGCTTGTTCGTCCGTCCTCGTGACTCGTGATGACACGTGTGGGGGAGCACAGTCCGCATGTGATGATGTTGGGCCTGACTGCACTGACTGGATTCATGAGTCTCACCTTCGTGATGTACCTGTTCCTTCCCACTGACGACTCAGCGTCCCTTTGATGCCGAGTGTTCCATTGCTCGTTGTACAGTGACGTCCACCAGTCGTGACTCCGGTGGCACTTGGATCATCGATTCCGGTGCCACCCACCACATGACGTGTCGTCGTAGTGACTTTGTGGTACTTGGTCCTGTCACGACTGTCCGTTCTGTTTGTGCAGGCTCTGGTCAGTCCTTATCGGTCCACGGTGTTGGGGTTCTATGCTTTGATGGTCCTTCCGGCCCCCTGTATCTCTCTGATGTGCTGTTTGTGCCTGATCTTGAGCTTAGTCTGCTGTCTGTACGTGCCTGCACTCTGATGGGTCTCTCCGTTGAGCATACCGCTGATTCAACGACGGTGACTGCTCTTGACACCCGTAGCATTGTCCTACGTGCTTCAGTCATAGATGATTTGTATTGCATTGCTCGGCCATCCTCCCCTTGCTCTCCACCTTCCTCTGGTCGTGTTTTTGTCACTGGTGTTCTATCCTCAGAACACCAGAGGTTGCTTCACCGACGTATGTGTCATGTGGGCTCCGACACTGTGTCGAAGCTCATACGGACACAGCCCGCTCTTGGCCTTGACGTGGCTTCTTTTGAGAAGCCACCCAAGACCGACTGTCGTTTTTGGGCTCAGGGAAAGATGCACCGGTGCACTTATCCTGATTCGCGTTCCCAAGTGCTGAGGCCACTCGAGTTGGTCCACTCGTACCTGCTTGGTCCTCTCCCGGTCGAGTCCCTGTCCGAGAGGGGACGGTATGTTTTGACGCTGACTGATGACTTCACCCGGATGCGTTGGGTCTACAGTCTGCGTCAGAAGAGCGACGCCGCCCTTGCGGTTTGGCTCTGGCTCGTGATGGTTGAGCATCAGTCTCGCCACACGCTACATTCCTTTCGCTCGGATCGTGGCGGTGAGTTCCTTGGTGAGATGGACTCCTTCTTTACTGAGCACGACATTTTTCACCAGGTCTCCGCTCCTGCCACCCCACAGCAGAACGGTGTCTCTGAGCGCTAGAACCGCACCATGGAGGATGCGGTCCGAGCCATGCGGTCTGAGTGCGGTCTCCCGGAGTCCTTTGCCTTCGAGGACTTCGCCTACATGATGTGGGTCTGGAACCGCCTCCCGCATGGTCCGCTGCTGGATCATGTTACACCGTACGAGCTCTGGTTTGGCCACCGTGCTGATCTTCGTCTCGCACGCGTCTGGGGTTCCGTGGCCTCCGTGTGGTACACCGAGGACCAGCACGGGTCCAAGGTCTCCCCTCGGGGTCGCTTGTGTGCTTTCATTGGCATCTCCCCGCGGTCGAAGGCCTAGCGCTTTTGGGACCCCACTCGCCATCGTGTCATTGAGTCCCGTGACGCACTGTTTTTTGAGTCTCTCACATACCGTGATCTGGCTTCGATCACAGCTCTCTCCACAGCTCATGTCCCTTCCTGTGAGGGTCCTCGGCGGATGGGGGAGACTTCTCCGCCAGTGACCATTTCTCGTCAAGCTGATGTGTCCGCTCCAGTCCTCTCTAGATCTCCAGCACTTGATGACCCGAGTATCATTGCCGTTGGTCCAGAGATCACGCCTGCTCAGCCTGTTTCACACCCCATGGATACCGCTGCTCTCACGCCTCCTCCTGCATCATCACCTGTGTCCACTGGCACCCCTGCTCCAGTGTCTGACCCAGCCCAGCCCACTCCTGTCCCTACGTCACCTGATACTCCTGTCTCAGTGTCCGGGCCAGCTGTCACTCCCAGCTCAGTGTCCCCGACACAGGCTTCTCCTCACACGGCATCTCCGGTTGCCTCGTCTCAGCCCTCACCAGCTGTGGTCGTACCTGTCCCTGTGGTCGTACCTGTTCCTGAGCCTGAGGTGCACCCCTCGACCTCCGGTTACTCTCGTGAGCCCGGTGGTCGCCTTCGACCACTGGATTCCGGAGCTCAGCGAGCGTCGGGTCCCGGACCCAGGCGTTCCTCTCGCAGCATCGCGAGCGGTGATCTAGGCACAAAGGCCTTAGGCCTGAGTGTCCGCATTGAGCTTTCAGAGGTACACCCAGCGTGCCCTATAGTGCATGATCTGGTCACTCGCGAGTTCGATATCGCCTGTGACGCAACAGCTGATCTCGTGGCCGTCAGACCTGACACTGAGGCGTGTGCACTTGCCACGCAGAGTTCCCCCTCTATGGCGCCTGACCCGGGCACATTGAGGGAGGCTTTCTCATCGCAGGATGCTGAGGCCTGGCGAGCTGCTTGCAAGGATGAGCTTCGCACCATCCGAGAGCACAGAGTCTACGAGCTGGTCGACCTTCCCCCTGGGAGGAAGGCGATTCAGGTCAAGTGGTTCTTTCGCAAGAAAGTGACGCCGGATGGCTCAGTGGAACGCCACAAGGCCCGCTTGGTCGTCAAGGGGTTCTTTTAGATTGAGGGAGTTGATTACATTGACACCTTTGCCCCTATCGGCCGCATGACCTCAGCTCGAGCTCTGTTCAATGTAGTGGCTCAGCATGACTGGGAACTACACCAGATGGATGTGAACGACGCGTTCCTCCATGGCTCTTTGGATGAAGAGATCTACGTGGCTCAGCCACCAGGCTTTGAGGATGGTGACAAGGTCTGGCGCTTGGGAAAGTCCTTGTACGGCCTCAAGCAGTCTCTACGGTGTTGGAACCGGGAGATCACTGGCACCTTGACTCGCGCAGGATACGTACAGAGCAAGGCAGGCCCCTCACTCTTCATCCTACCGACACTCGAGCGGTTCACTGCCATCGTGGTCTATGTTGATGACCTTCTGATCACGTCTCCATCCCTGGAGGCCGTGAAGGAGGCCAAAGCTGTCCTGCAGACCGCCTACAGGATGAAGGACCTCGGTCCTGCATCGGTGTTTCTTGGTATGGAGATTGTGCGAGATCGCAGACATCGGACACTGTTACTGCATCAGGACCGATACGCACGAGTCGTGGGGGAGCGCTTTAGCGATCTCCTTGGTGCAGTGCCCACTGCTTCCACACCCCTCACACCTGATGGGCAGGATGCCCTGAAGGTGGATGACCCTACACTGCTGGGTGAGACAGTGGACGTGACCTTGTACCTCCGTCTTATCGGATCTGTGATATACCTGGCCACTACCACACGTCCCGACATCACGTTCGCCGTAAACCTCCTTGCTTAGTTCTCGCAGGCTCCACGTGCGAGAGCTCTTCACGCGGTTGTGCGAGTGTTACAGTACGTGGTCTCCACACCATATATCGGACTCTGCTTTCGTCGGCAGTGTTCGGTGTTCCTTGACGGCTACACTGACAACGACTGGGCTTGGAGCCCTAACGGGCGCAGTCGCATTGGCTACGTGTTTCTGCTCGGTGGCACCGCTTTGTCTTGTCGAAGTGGGAAGCAGGGCTGCATCGCACGTAGCTTGTCGGAGGCAGAGTATGTGGCTTTGGGGGCAGGGGCTACTAAGGCAGTTTGGCTGCAGTGCTTGTTTCTTGAGCTTGGGCAGTCAGTACCCGCTATTGTGCTGCGTTGCAACAACCAGAGTGCTCTCGCCATTGCGGAGAAATCTGGTGTTTTCCATTCTTGCACAAAGCACATTGCGGTTGAGCATCACTTCGTTCGTGATCTGGTGGAGCGACGCGTGATCTCCATCATGTGGGTTGGCACTGACTTGCAGCGTGCTGATTTCTTGACAAAGGCACTTGCCGCGGAAAAGTTCCTGGTGGCCATTCGTTCTGTTGGGCTTCACCCCGTGCGTGACAGTGGTTGAGTGTGGGATGTACGTTGGTGTCTCATCACTATGTGGTTGTACCAGTGCTGTACGCGTATGGACATGCGTACCATCGGGTCATGGGGGAGTGTTGTGCTTTGTGCCGTTCCTGTACAGTTTACTGTGACCACTCGGCCGTGTCCATACTCATGCAGATCCGTGAGGCAGGCGGCCCTGGTGACACCGGCGCGACGACAGGCGGCGGACTACCCGCCTGGAGCTGACTGACCACTGTTCTAGAGCCCCAGATGTAACCGGGACTCCTTGCTGTGCCTTCTACGTCTTGCAGGCGCGTTTTGGCGGACTGGGCATGAGGCCCATTTGCATGTTTTTGCATTGTATACTCGCTGTCAGTCGATGGGTGCATGCATGTGACCAGTCGTTGTGTCCGTCTTTTGATTCTGCACGTCTAGGTTCAGACGGCGTAGGATTCTGACATGTATGCGTAGAGTTACGGCCAAAACAGCTGTTTTGGGACGGTTTTAGGACAGCTCTTGGACTACCGCGTGCAACACCCGCCGTGCGCCGCGGCAGGTATTTATGCCATGGACCTGTCAGTTGTCATTTCTCTCTGCATATGCTATATTGAAGCATTCTGACACTGTGTCTTGTGTCTCCTAGCCAAACCCTTGCCATTGTGTGTACGACCTGTGACTGTCGTCACTGTCTGACTAGGCACTGACGCCCGGTCAATGGCTGTGTTGCTAGGAAGCTTCTACGCACTTTCTCACCTGGTGTATTCAATGAGCACGAAAACTTGAAGGTGTCGTATGCGATAGGGTTTCTAAGGCAAACAAATGATTGTCACTTTTTTCCCAAATGCACTTCAACCCCCTCCCCCTTTTATTTTGCGTAGCAGCACGTGGGCACGGAACAAGCTAAGGTTACGGAGCAGAACACAATTTGAGGAGATGTGACACGTGAGTAATTGGGAATTGGTATTAAGTGTCTTTCAATGATGAAGTGTCAGAACTATTGAGCGCATGTATACAAGTGCCAAAAAAGTACATGCCATACTTGAGGTCGTGAGCGCTCGGCGCAAACAATGTGTGCAGAATCGCGTCATGAGAAGCCACATGGAGAAACGCTTTAAGAATTTGGAGGGTTTTGAGCATATTGAGGTTCTTCTTTACAAAATTCAAGCACCGTTGAGATTTCAGCCAAATAGTATGGGAAAATCAATACTGTTCGCAATAGTTGCATTGACCGCTCATGTGATATGTTATCTTGTCCTTCGGACTGCTACCGACTACAAATCATTTTCTTATGGTGTTGAGGAGGGAGCTTTCAATGTTTCCTGGAAAGAATCCCTTCGAACTCCCCGATAAGAATCACAAACTCCTCGAGTACAGCCACAAACCTTGCATGTGTTGAGGCCCTTGAGGCCGATAATTCTGCTGTGTTAGCTATCATAATGCTTCTCTCCTTTCCAAGTTCTCCCTGGACGGGCCATGTGTGGCTCCTTGTCCCTCATACTTCTTGGCCATGTCCATTGATATCGGCATTGCGCATTGTCCGTTGTGGCTACCACAACTTCCGCCACTACTTCCATATCTGCTGCTTCTCGCAACCATCATTGCATTGTGGGTCTCTCAATAAGAGGCAAGAGTCATTTTTGCCATCAATACTGGCGTAGACCGCTTCACTGGTCCACTCCACTTGTGGATACGTGTCGGTTGTCGGAGGATGAATTTTTGGTTGCTGATTGTGCTAGATCTTATAGCTGTTGCACCTTTTAGTCACATGATTTACAGTTGGAATTGTTAGTGGAGTTAATGGATTTAAGACTGCCCGTCAACAGTTTTATTTCAAACGCCCCTTGTTCGGTCCTCGAACATGGATTGGGACTGCCCGTCGAATGTTTTATAATCCCTCAATTACAAAAGAAGCAGTACTGCATGTTGGTCATCCTTGTATCACTCGTCAATGTTGGTGTGTGTGGCTTCCTCCTGTCACGAGCGACGGCAAGGAGAGCAGCGCTACAGGAGAGCGCGACGACATGATCCCGGATGTGGACCCCGGAGACACCGACGCGTCGGCAGGTGGTGGACCTCCACTTGGAGCTCACCGACGACTGCCCCAGCATCGTGGATGCTGTCTC
The DNA here is from genome assembly GCA_023375785.1 of Penium margaritaceum. Classification (NCBI taxonomy): domain Eukaryota; kingdom Viridiplantae; phylum Streptophyta; class Zygnematophyceae; order Desmidiales; family Peniaceae; genus Penium; species Penium margaritaceum. The sequence goes on from SZWC01004942.1 coordinate 18,828, forward strand.
GGACCTCCTGCAGGTTTTCTGCAGTCTATCCTTGATGCGGACGCAGCTGGCACCGGAGCACCGACGAGTGGTGGCTCCATCCACCGGCAGCTGCCAGAGAGCTGCTACGACGCCCTGGGTGCTTGCCGGGGTGCTTTGCGGTTTTGCTGCAGACGCTAGAGTTTTCTTGGTGGACTGACTCTTGAGCCCGATTTACATGTTTTGTATTTCCTGTCCACCAATCGGTGCCGGACTTGTGTGTGTGACCAGTCGTAGCGTCCAGCTTGAGATTTTGCATATCTAGGTTCAGACGACGTAGCGTTCTGATTTGTCTGTGCAGAGTTACGGCCAAAATAGTGTTTTGGGCCGGTTTTAGGACAGACCTTGCACTGCTGCGTGCGACACCTGTCGTGCGCCGCGGCAGGTATTTATACTGTGGACCTGTCATTTGTTATCACTCTCTGCAATTATACTCAGTTTGAGTTTCCTGACACTCTGTTCGTGTCCCAACCCAGACCCTTGCAGTTTTGTTTCTAACTTGTGACTGTTGTCACACGCTGACCTGGCGCTGACGCCTAGTGTCGCGACAAGTGGTCAAGAAGGTTCTAGGAAACTTCTCTTGGTATCAGAGCAAACGATCCATAGCTCGTTGTGCTGTGTAGCAAAGACGCAACAGCAGAAGCAGCAGTGAGTGGCAGCAGCGGCAGCCACCCATAGCAGCAGCAGCAGATCCTGGAGGGACCCACCGCGGCTACGTTGCAGCGGAGCGGTGGAGATAGAAAAGACAATGGCGGCAGCTGCAAGCAACAGCGGCCGTAGCAGCAACGAGCGGCAGAAAGTACTTGCGGCGGTAGCGGCTACGGGCAGCACCCACTGTAGCAGCAGCAGCTTGTGGTAGCGGCTACGAGCAGTGGCAGCGCTGTGGCGGGCAGCAGCCGCAGCAGCAGCATCAGCAGACAGTAGCTACAGCAAGAGCAGCAGGCAGCAACCGTAGAAGCAGCTGCAGCAGCGGCGGCGGGCAGCAGCTGCAGCAGCGGCGGCGGCAGCACACACCTGCAGCAGCAGTGGTAACGGGCAGCATCCATAGCAGCAGCGGCGGCGGCGGCGAGCAGCTGCAGCAGCTGCTGTAGCAGCATTCGCAGCAGTAGCAGTAGCAGTAGCAGCAGGCAGTAGCCGCAGCAGCAGCAGCAGCAGCAGCAGGCAGCAATTACAGCAGCAGCCGCAGCAACAGCTGCAGCAGGCAGCAGCTGCAGCAGCTGCAGCAGCAGCAGCAGCAGAAGCAGCAGCAGTTGCTGCAGCAATCATAGTAGAAGTTGCTACAGCAACTGCTGCCGTCGGGCCTGAGGG
>SZWC01004942.1:28949-48481 GCA_023375785.1 Penium margaritaceum
AATGCCTGGGAATACCTTGCAATGCTTGGCAATGCCTGGCCATTCCAGGACAATGCCTGGGCAATGCTAGGCAATACCCAGCATTGCCTGGCAATGCTTGACAATGCCTGTACAATGCCTGGGCAATGCCTTGGTACTGCCTGGGTAATACTTAACAATGCCTGGCAATGCCTAGGAAATGCCTGGGTAATGCCTAGCAATGCCTGGCAATGCTTGGGCAATGCCTGGCAATGCCTCGGCAATGCGTGGCAATGCCTGGCAATGCCTAGATAATGCATCGGCAATGCTTGGTAATGCCTAGAAACGCCTTGGCAATGCCTGGCAATGTCTGAAATGCGTGAAATTGCCTGGACAATGCTTAGCCACTCCTGGCAATGGCGGGGCAATGCCTGGGTTATGCCTCGCAATGCCCGCTAATGCTTGGGTTATGCCTAGGTAATATCTGGCAATTCTTGGCAATGCTTGGCAATTCCTGGCATTGCCTGGCAATGCCTAGCAATGCTTGGCAATGCCTAGCAATGCGTGGAAAATGCCTAGGCAATGCTTGGCAATGCCTTGGTAATGCCTTGGCAAGACCTGGCAATGCTGTGCAATGCCGTGCAACGCCTATAAAGTGCCTCGGCAATACCTTGGCAGTGCCTGCTAAAGCCTTGGAAATGCCTGGGAGATTCTTGGACAACGTCTGACAATGCTTGGTAATGCCTGGGCCATTCGTGGGCAATGTATGGCAATGCCTCTGCAATGCCTGGCAATGCCTGGGCAATGCCTGGGCAATACATTGCATTGCATGGAAATGCCTGGATATGCCTAGCCAATGCCTGGCAATGTCGGGCACTCCCTGGGCAATGCCTGGGAAATGCCAGGTAATGCGTGGGCAATGTATGCACAATGCGTGGCAATGCTTAGCTATGCTTGGCAAAGCCTGGCAATGCCTAACAATGCGTGGGCAAATCCCAGCAGTGTTGGGAAATGCCTGGCAATGCTCAGAAATGCATAGGCTATGCCTCGAAATGCCTGCTAATGCCTGAGAAATGCCTTGTAATGCCTAGCTAATGCTTGGCAATGCATGGCAATGCATGGGAATGCTTGGCAACGCCTAGAAAATACCCAGGAAATGCCTAGCAATGCCTGGCAATGCTCAGCAATGCCTGGACAATGCCTAGAAAATACCTGGCAATCCTTGTGCAATGCCTGGGTGATACCAGGAAATGCCTGGCAATGCATGGCAATGCCTGGAAAATCCCTAAGCAATTCGCGGCAATGCCGGCAATGCCTGGCAATGCCTGGGAAATGCCTGAGCAATGCTTGGGAATGAATGGGTAATTCCTGGCAATGCCTAGGCAATGCCTGACAATGAGTGGTAATGCGTGGAAATGCCTCGACAAGGCCTGGCAATGCCTGGGCAATGCCTAGCAATGCCTGACAATGCCTAGCAACGCCTGGGAATACGTGGCAATGGCTAGAAATGCCTGGCAACACCTGGCAATATTGGGGCGACGCCTGGAAATGCCTGACAATGTCTGGCAATGCCAGTGCAATGCCTGGCAATGCCTGGGCAATGCCTGGACAATGCCTAGACAATGCCTAGGAATGCCTGGGTAATGCCTGGCAATGCCTTGCAATGCCCGGCAGTGCCTGACAATGCCTGGACATTGCCTCGGTAATGCTTGGCAATACCTTGCAATGCCTGGCAATGCTTGGCAATGCCTAGACAATGCCCGGGCAATGCTTCTGTAAGGCCTGGGAAATATGTGGCAATGCCTGGCAATGCTTGGGTAATGCCTGGGCAATGCCTAGAAATGCGTGGATAATGCATGGGCAATGCTTGGTAATGCCTAGAAACGCCTTGGAAATGCCTGGAAATGCGTTGCAATGCCCGGAAATGTGTGGATGATGCCTGGGCAATGCCTAGCAATGCCTGACAATGGCTGGGCAATGCCTGGGTGATGCCTGGCAATGCCCCGCAATGCCTGGACAATGCCTGGACAATACCTGACAATTCTTGGCAATGCTTGGAAACTCCTGGAAATGCCTGGCAATGCCTAGCAATGCCTGGACAATGCCTAGGCATTACATGGGAATGCACGGGTAATTCCTGGCAATGCCTAGGGAATGCCTGGCAATGCATGGTAATACCTGGAAATGCCTCGGCAAAGCCTGGCAATGCCTAGGCAGTGCTTAGCAATGCGTGGCAATGCCTAGTAATGCCTGGGAATACCTGGCAATGCCTCGAAATGTCTAACAATGCCCGACAATGTTTGGGCAATGCCTGGAAATTCCTGACAATGCTTGGGCAATGCCTGGCAATGCCTGTGCAACTCTTGTCAATCCGTGGCAATGCCTGGGCAATGCTTGGACAATGCCTGGACAATGCTTATGAATGCCTGGGTAATGCCTGGCAATGCTTGGCAACGCCTTGCAATGCGTGGCAATGCGTGACAATGCCTGGACATTGCCTCGGTAATGCCTGGCAATACCTGGCAATGCTTGGCAATGCTTGGCAATGCCTGGACAATGCCTGGGAAATGCCTGGGTAATGCTTGGGAAATACCTGGCAATGCCTGGCAATGCTTGGGCAATGCCTGGATAATGCCTAGATAATGCATGGGCAATGCTTGGTAATGCCTGGAAACGCCTTGGCAATGCCTGGCAATGCCTGGAAATGCGTGGACAATGCTTGGGCAATGCCTAGCAATGCCTGGCAATGGGTGGACAGTGCCTGGGCAATGCATGGCAATGCCCAGCAATGCCTGGGCAACACCTGGACAACACCTGGTAATTCTTGGCAATGCTTGGCAATTCCTAGCAATGCCTGGCAATGCCTAGCAATGCCTGGAAAATGCCTGGCAATGCTTTGGCAATGCCTTGGCAATGCTTGGGAATGCTTGGAAAATGCCTGGGCAATGCTTGGCAATGCCTTGGTAATAACTTGGCAATGCCTGGCAACGCTGTGCAACGCCTATAAAGTGCTTCGGCAATACCTTGGCAATAGCTAGCAAAGCCTTGGCAATGCCTACGAAATTCGTGGACAATGTATGACAATGCTTGGCAATGCCTTAGCCATTGTTGGGCAATGTCTGGCAATGCCTCGGCAATGCTTGGCAATGCCTCGGCAATGCCTGGGCAATACATTGCATTCCATGGCAATGCTTGGAAATGCCTAGACAATGCCTGGCAATGTTAGGCATTGCCTGGGCGATGCCTGGGAAATTCCTGGCAATGCCTGGGCAATGCATGCGCAATGCGTGGCAGTGCTTAGCTATGCTTGGAAAAGCCTAGCAATTCCTAACAATTCCTGGGCAATTCCTGGCAATGCCGGGAAATGCCTGGAAATGCTCAGAAATGCATGGGCTATGCCTGGAAATGCCTAGTAATGCCTGAGACATGCCTTGTAATGCCTGGCAATAACTAGCTAATGCTTTACAATGCATGGCAATGCATGGGAATGCTTGGTAATGCCTGGGAAATACCCGGGAAATGCCTGGCAATGCCTGGCAATGCTCAGCAATGCCTGGACAATGCCTAGACAATGCCTGGCAATTCTTGTCCAATGCCTGGGTGATACCTGGAAATGCCTGGCAATGCATGGCAATGCCTGGACAATCCCTAAGCAATGCCCGGCAATGCTGGGCAATACCTAGCAATGCCTGGCAATGCTCGGCAATGCCTGGGCAATGCCAGGCAATGCATGGGTAATGCCGGGCAATGCCTACGCAATGCCTGACAATGCACGGTAAAGCCTGGCAATGCCTGGGTAATGATTAACAATACCTGGGAATACCTGGAAATGCCTTGAAATGTCTCGCAATGCCTAGCAATATTTGGACAATGCGTGGAAATGCCTGGGTAATGCCTGCCAATTCCTGTGCAATGCCTAGCAATGCCTGGCAATGCATGGAAATGCCTGGACAATGCCTGGACAATGCCTAGGAACGCCTCGGTAATGCCTGGCAATGCCCGGCAATGCCTTGCAATGCCTGGCAATGCCTGACAATGCCTGGAAAATGCCTGGGCAATGCCTTGCAATACCCGGCAATGCCTGGTAATGCTTGGCAATGCCTGGACAATGCCTGGGTATGCCTGGGAGATACCTGGCAATGCCTCGCAATGCATGGGCAATGCCTGGCAATGCCTGGATAGTTGCATGGGCAATGCTTGGTAATGCCTAGAAATGCCTTGGCAATGCCTGGAAATGCCTGGAAATGCCTGGAAATACGTGGACAATGCCTGGGCAATGCCTGGCAATGCCTGGCAATGGCTGGACAGTGCCCCGGTAATGCCTGGCGATGCCCGGCAATGCCTGGGTAATGCCCAGACAATACCTAGCAATTCTTGGCAATGCTTGGCAATTCTTGGCAATGCCTGGCAATGCCTAGCAATGCCTGGACAAAGCCTGGGCAATGTCTGGCAATGCCTTGGCAATGCCTTGGCAATGCCTGGCAATGCATGGAAAACGCCTGGGCAAGGCTTGGCAATGCCTTGGTAACACCTTGGCAATGCCTTGGCAATGCCTGGCAATGCTGTGCAACGCGTATAAAGTGCTTCGGCGATACCTTGACAATGCGTGGCAAAGCCTTGGCAATGCCTAGGAAATTCTTGGACAATGTCTGCCAATGCTTGGCAATGCCTGGGCCATTCTTGGGCAATATCTGGCAATGCCTCCGCAATGCCTGGCAATGCTTGGGCAATGCCTGGGCAATCCATTGCATTGCATGGCAATGCCTGGAAATGCCTAGAAAATTCCTGGCAATGTCGGGCACTGCCTGGGCAATGCCTGGGAAATGCCTGGCAATGCCTAGGAAATGCCTGGCAATGCCTTGGAAATGTATGTGCAATGCGTGGCAGTGCTTAGCTATGCTTGGCAAAGCCTGGCAATGCCTATTAATGCCTGGGAAATTCCTGGCAATGCTGGGCGATGCCTGGCAATGCTCAGAAATGCATGGGCTATGCCTGGAAATGCCTAGTAATGCCTGAGAAATTCCTTGTAATGCCTGGCAATGCCTAGCTAATGCTTGGCAATGCATGGCATACATGGGAATGCTTGTCAATGCCTGGGAAATACCCAGGAAATGCCTGGCAATGCTCGGCAATGCCTAGACAATGGCTGCACAATATTTGGAAATCCCTGTGCAATGCCTGGGCGATACCTGGAAATGCCTGGCAATGCATGGCAATGCATGGACAGTCCCTAAGCAATGCCCGGCAACGCCGGGAAATTCCTAACAATGCCTGGCAATGCCGGGCAATGCCTGGGCAATGATTGGCACTGCATGGGTAATGCTTGGCAATGCGTAGGCAATGCCTGGCAATGCATGGTAATGCCTGGCAATGCCTCGGCAATGCCTGACAATGCCTTGGCAATGCCTAGCAATGCCTGGCAATGCCTGGCAATGCCTGGGAATACATGGCAATACCTCAAAATGCCTGGCAATGCCCAACAATGTTTGGGCAATACCTGGAAATGCCTGACAATGCCTGGGCAATGCCTGACAATGCCTGGGCAATGCCTGACAATGCCTGTGCAATGCCTGGAAATGCCTGGCAATGCATGGCAATGCTTGGCAGTGCCTGGGCAATGCCTCGACAATGCCTAGAAAATGCCTGGGAATGCTTGGGTAATGCCTGAAAATGCCTTGCAATGCCTGGCAATGCCTGATAATGCCTGGACAATGCCTGGGCAATGCCTGGCAATACCTGACAATGTCTGGCAATGCTTGGCAATGCCTTGACAATGCCTAGGTAATGCCTGGACAATGCGTAGGCAATGCCTGGCAGTGCCTGGATAATGCATGGGCAATGGCTGGTAATGCCTAGAAATGCCTTGGCAATGCCTGGCAATGCTTGGAAATGCGTGGAAAGTGCCTGGGCAATGCCTAACAATGCCTGGCAATGGCCGGGCAATGCCTGGGCTATGCCTGGCAATGCCCGGCAATGCCTAGCAATGCCTGGGTAGTGCCTGGCAATGCCTGGCAATGCCTTACAATGCCTAGCAATGCCTGGACAATGCCTGGGCAATGCCTGGCAATACCTGGCAATGCTTGGCAATGCTTGGCAATGCCTTGGCAATGCCTGGCAATGCTTGGGCAATGCCTGACAATGCCTGGGCAATGCCTGGCAATGCCTGGCAATGCCTTACAATGCCTAGCAATGCCTGGACAATGCCTGGGCAATGCCTGGCAATGCCTGGCAATGCCTTACAATGCCTAGCAATGCCTGGACAATGCCTGGGCAATGCCTGGCAATACCTGACAATGTCTGGCAATGCTTGGCAATGCCTGGATAATGCCTTGGCAAGGCCTTGGAATCCCTAGGAAATACTTCGCAATGCTTGGCAATGGTTGGAAAATTCCTGGGCAATGCCTGGCAATGCTTGGGCAATGCCTGACAATGCCTAGATAATTTATGTGCAATGCCAGGTAATGCCTAGAAACGCCTTGGCAATTCCTGGAAATGCATGGACAATGCTTGGGCAATGCCTAGCGATGACTGGCAACGGCTAGGCAATGCCTGGGTAATGCCTGGCAATGCCTGGCAATGCCGGGGCAATGCTTGGGCAATACCTGGCAATGCTTGGCAATTCCTGGCAATGCCTGGCAATGCTCAGCAATGCTTGGACAATGCCTAGGCAATGCTTGGCAATGCCTTGGCAATGCCTGGCAACGCCTATAAAGTGCCTCGGCAATACCTGGCAGTGCCTGGCAAAGCCTTGGCAATGCCTTGGCAATGCTTGGGAAATTCCTGAACAATGTCTGACAATGCCTAACAATGCCTGGGCAATTCCTGGGTAATGTCTGGCTATGCCTCAGCAATGCCTGGTCAATGCCTGGGCAATACATTGCAATGCATGGCAATGCCTGGCAATGCCTGTGCAATGTCTTGCAACGTCGAGCACTGCCTGGGCAAAGCCTGGGAAATGCCTGGCAATGCCTGGGAAATGCATGTGAAATGTCTGGCAGTGCCTAGCTATGCTTGGCAAAGCCTGGCAATGCCTATAAATGCCTGGGAAATACCTGGCAATGCTGGGCTATGCCTGGAAATGCCTAGTAATGCCTTAACAATGCCTGGCAATGCCTAGCTAATGCTTGGCAATGCATGGCAATGCATGGCAATGCTTGGCAATGCCTGGGAAATGCCCGGGAAATGCCTGGCAATCCTGGCAATGCTCGGCAATGCCTAGACAATGCCTGGAAAATGCCTGGCAATGCCTGTGCAATGCCTGGGCAATGCCTGGCAATGCCTGGCAATGTCTGGCAATTTCCGGCAATGCCCTGGCAATCCCTAAGCAATGCCCCGTAATTCCGGGCAATGCGTGGCAATGCCTAGCAATGCCTGGCAACACCTGGCAATTCCCGGCAATGCCTGGGCAATGCTTGGCAATGCATGGGTAATGCCTGGCAGTTCCTGGGCAATGCCTGGGCAATGCCTGGGAATACCTGGCAATGCTTGGAAATGCCTGGCAATGCCTGGCAATCCTTGGGCAATGCCTGGAAATGCGTGACAATGCCTGGGTAATGCCTGGCAATGCCTGTGCAATGCCTGGCAATGCCTGGCAATGCATGGCAATGCTTGGCAATGCCGAGGAGACGCCTGGGCAATGCCTGGACAATGCCTGACAATGCATGGATAATGTTTGGCAGTGCTTGGGCAATGCCTGGGTAATGCCTAGCAATGCCTAGCAATGCTTGGAATTGCCTGGCAATGCCTAGACAATGCATGGACAATGCCTGGCAATCCCTAGCAATGTCTTGGCAATGCCTAGACAATGCATGGGCAATGCCTGGCAATGCCTTAGGAACACTCAGCAATGTGTGGCAATGCATGGGCAATGCGTGGGCAATTCCTGGCAATGACTGGAAATGCTTGGCAATGCATGGGCAGTGTCTGGGCAATGCCCGATAAATCCTAGGCAATTCCTTGCAATGCCTGGGAAATTCTCGAGCAATGTCTAGCAATGCCTTTGCAATGTTTGGCAATGCTTGGACGATGCATGGGCAATACCTGGAAATGCATTGCAATGCCTGGCAATGCCTAGCAATGTGGGGCACTCCATGGGTAATGCATGGACAATGGCAATGCAACTATGGCACAACTAGGTCGCAACTAGGATGCAACTAGGGTGCAACTAGGACGCAATTACGGTGCAACTAGGGTGCAAGTCGGGCACAAGTGGGGTGTAACTAGGACACAACCCGGGCGCCACTAGGGCGCCACTAGAACGAAACTAGGACGCAACTAGGGCGCAACTAGGGTGCAACTATGGAGCAACTAGGGCGGAACTAGGGCGAAGCTAGTGCCCAACTGAGGCGCAAGTAGGACGCATTTAGGGCACAACTAGGGTGCAACTAGGGCGTAGCTAGTGCCAAACTGAGGCACAAGTAGGGTGGAACCAGGGCACAGCTAGCGCGGAAGTAGGACGAAGTAGGGCGCAAGTAGGGTGCAACTAAGGTGCAACAAGGGCGCAACGAGGGCGCAACTAGGGTGCAAGTAGGACGCAACTAGGGCAAAACTAGGACGTAACTAGGGTGCAAATAGGGCACAAGTAGGACGCAAGTAGGGCGCAACTAGGGCACAAGTAGGGTGAAACTAGGATGCAACTAGGGTGCAACTAGGACGTAGCTAGTGTCCAACTAGGGCTCAACTAGGGCGCAACTAGGGTGCAAGCAAGGTGAAACTAGGCCCAAAGTGGGGCGCAACAAGGGCGCAAGAAGGGCGCAAATAGGGCACAACTAGGACACAAGTAGGGCACAACTAGGGCACAACTAGGGCACAACTAGGACACAACAAGGGCGTAGCTAGTGCCCAACTAAGGCACAACTAGTGTGCAACTAGGACGCAGCTAGGGCGTAAGTAGGGTGCAGCAAGGGCACAACTAGGGTTTATCTAGGACGCTACTAGGGCGCAAGTATGGTGCAAGAAGAGCGCAATCAGGGCGCAACTAGGGCGTAACTATGGCACAACAAGGGCCCAACAAGGGCGCAAGTAGGGCGCAAGTAGGGCACAACTAGGGCGCAACTAGAGTGCAACTAGGGTGCAACTAGGGCACAACTAAGACGCAACGAGGACGCAACTAGGAAGCAACTAGGGCACAACTAGGGTACAAGAGGCACACCTAGGGCGCAACTAGGATACAACTAGGGCGCAAATAGGGTGGAAGTAGGGCGCAACTAGGGCGCAACTAGGGCGCAACTAGGGCGCAACTAGGACATAACTAGGGTGTTACTAGGTTGCAAGTAGGGCGCAAGTAGGGCGCAAGTAGGGCGCAACTAGGGCACAACTAGGGCTCAAGTAGGGCACAAGTAGGGCACAACTAGGACGTAACTAGGACGCAACTGGGAAACAAGAAGAACGCATGTAGGGCAGAATAGGGCACAAGTAGGGCACAAGAAGGGCGTAACTAGGGTGCAACTAGTGTGTAGCTAGTGCCCCACTGAAGCGCAACTAGCGTGCAATTAGGAAGCAACTAGGGTGCAACTAGGGTATAACTAGGGTGCAAGTAGGGCGCAACTAGGGCGCAACTAGGATGCAACTAGGACGGCGCTTGTGTGCAACTAGGACAGAACTAAGGCAGAACTAGGGTGCATATAGGGCGCAAATAGGGTGCAACTAGGGTGCAACTAGGGCACAACTAGGGTGACACCAGGGTGCAACTAGGGTGCAACTAAGGCACAACTAAGGTGCAGCTAGGGAAGAACTAGGGCGCAACTAGGGCAAAACCAAGACACAATTAGGGCACAACTAGGCCACAACTAGGGCGCAGCTAGTGTCCAACTGAGGCGCAACTAGGGCACAACTAGGGCGCAAGTACGACACAAGTAGGGCGCAAATTGGGCGTAACTGGGGCGTAACTAGGGCACAACTAGGGCGCAAGTTGGGTGCAACTAGGGAAAAACTAGGGCGCAACTAGGGCAGAAGTAGGGCGCAAGTAGGGCGCAACTAGGGCGCAACTAGGGCAGAAGTAGGGCGCAAGTAGGGCGCAACGAGGACGCAACTAGGACGCAAGTAGGGCGCAACAATGGTGCAACTAGGGGGGAACTAGGCCGCAATCAGGACGCGACGAGGGCGTAACTAGGGCGCAAGTAGGGTGTACGTAAGGCGCAACTAGGGCGCAACTTGGGCGCATCTAGGGCGCAACTAGGACGTAAGTATGGTGCAACTACGGTGCAAGTAGGTCGCAACTAGGGCACAAGTAGGGTGCAAGTACGGCCCAACTAGGGCATAGCTAGTGCTCAACGGAGGTGGAAGTAGGACACAACTAGAGCAAAACTAGGGCGCAACTAATGCGTGAGTAGGACACAACTAGAGCGAAACTAGGGCGCAACTTGGACGCAACTGGGACGCAACTGGGCGCAAGTAGGGTGCAACTAGGGTGCAACTAGGATGTAGCTAGTATCCAACTGAGGCCCACCTAGGGTGCATCTACCACACAACTAGGGCGCAACTGGGGCACAACTAGGGCAAAACTAGGGTATAACTAGGGCGCAACTAGGGCGTAACTAGTGTCGAGCTTAGGCACAACTAGGGCACAACTAGGACGCAAATAGGACACAAATAGGGCACAACTCGGGCACAATTAGGACACAACTAGGGTGCATATACGGCGCAATCAGGGCACAACTAGGGCACAACTAGGTCGCAACTAGGGCTCAACTAGGGCGCAAGTAGGGTGCAACTAAGGCGCAACTAGGGTGCAAGCAGGGTGCAACTAGGGTGCAACTAGGGCGCAACAAGGGCGCAACTAGGACATAACTAGGGTGCAAGTAAGGCGCAACTAGGGCGCAACTAGGGCGTAGCTAGTGCGTCGCTAGTGCCCAACTGAGGTGCAACTAGGGTACACCTACAGCGCAACTAAGGCGCAACTAGGGCGCAACTAGGGCACAACTAGGGTGCAACTAGGGTGCAACTAGGGCGCAAGTAGGACACAAGTAGGACGCAACTAGGGTGCAACGAGGGCGTAACAAGGGTGCAACTAGGACGCAAGTAGAACACAAGTATGGCACAACTAGGGTGCAACTAGGGCGCAAGAAGGGTGCAACTAGGGCGCAAGTAGGGTGTACGAAGGGTGCAACGAGGGTGCAACTAGGGCGTAACTAAGGCGCACCTAGGGTGCAACTAGGGTGCAACTAGGGCGCAACTAGGACACAACTAGGGCACATGTTGGACACAAGTAGGGCACAACCATGGCGTAACTATGGTGGAACTAGGATGCAAGTAGGACGAAAGTAAGGCACAACTAGGACACAATGAGGACGCCACTTTGGCACAACTAGGGCGCAACCATGGCGCAACTAGGGTGTAACCAGGGAGTACGTAGGACGGAACAAGGCCGGAACTAGGGCGCAACTAGGGTGCAACTGGGGCTTAAGTAGGGCGCAAGTAGGGCGCAACTAGGGCGTAACTAGGGTGCAACCAGGACGCAACTAGGGTGCAACTAGGGTGCAACTAGGGTGTAGCTAGTGCCCAACTGAGGTACAACTAGGGTGCAACTAGGGTGCAACTAGGACGCAACTAGGGCACAACTAGGGCTCAACTAGGGCGCAACTAGGGCGCAACCAGGGTGCAACTAGGGTGCAACTAGGGCGCAACTAGGGCGTACCTAGTGCCCAACTGAGGCGCAACTAGGGCACAACTGGGACACAAGTAGGGCGCAACCAGGGGGCTACTAGGGCGCAACTAGGGCGCAACTAGGGAGCAACTAGAGGACAACTAGGGTGCGACTAGGGCGCAACTAGGGTGCAACTAGAGTGTAACTAAGGCACAACTAGGGCACAACTAGGGTGCAACTAGGGCACAACTAGGACGCAACTAAGGCGCAACTAGGGCACAAGTAGGGCGCAACTAAGGCTTAGCTAGTGCCCAACTGAGGCGCAACTAGGGCGCACCTAGGACGCAAGTAGGGCGCAAGTAGGGCACAACTTGGGCGCAACTAGGGCGTAACTAGGATGTAACTAGGACGCACGTAGGGTGTAACTATGGCCCAACTGGGGTGCAACAAGGGCGTAAGGAGGGCACAAGTAGGACGCAACTAGGACGCAACTAGGGCACAACTAGGGCGCAACTAGGGTGCAACTAGGACACAACTAGGATGCAACTACGGTGCAACTAGGATACAACTAGGGTACAAGTAGGACCCAAGTAGGGCGCAACTAGTGCATAACTAGGGTGCAACTAGAGCACAACTAGGGCGCAACTAGGGTGCAAGTATGGCGTAACTAGGGCGCAAGTAGGGTGCAAGTAGGGCGGAAGTAGGGTGCAAGTACAGGCCAAATAAGACGTAGCTAGTGTCCAACTGAGGTACAAGTAGGGCACAAGTAGGGTGCAGCTAGGGCGGAAGTAGGACGGAAGTAGGACGTAAGTAGGGCACAACAAGGGCACAACTAGGGTGCAATTTGGGTACAACTAGTGCACAACTAGGGCACAACTAGGGCGAGACAAGTGTGTAAGTCGGGTGCAACTAGGGTGCAAGTAGGGTGCAAGTAGGGCGCAACTAGGGCGAAACTAGGGCGCATCTAGGGCGCAACTAGGGCACAACAAGGGCGTAGCTAGTGTCCAACTGTGGCGCAAAAAGGGCGCAAGAAGGGCTTAGCTGGTGCCCAACTGAGGCTCAACTAGGGAGCAACTAGGGCGCAACTAGGGCGCAACTAGGGTGCAACTAAGGCGTCATTAGGGTGCAACTAGGGTTTAACTAGGGCGCAACTAGGGCGCAACTCTGGCAACTGAGGCGTAACTAGGGCGCAAGTAGGGCGCAAGTAGGATGCAACTAGGGCGCAACTAGGGCGCATCTAGGGTAGAACTAGGATGCAAGTAGGGTGCAACTAGGGTGCGACTTGGGCGCAACTAGGACGCAAGTAGGGCGCAAGTAGTGCGCAAGTAGGGCACAAGTAGGGCGCAAGTAGGGCGCAACAAAGGTGTAACTAGGGCAGTTCAAGGTGCAACTAAGGCACAACTAGGGTAAAACCAGGGTGTAACTCGGGCGCAACTAGGGCTCAACTTGGGCGCAACTAGGACACAACTAGGGTACAACTAGGGCGCAACTAGGGCACAACTAGGGTGCACGTAGGGCGCAACTAGTGTGCACTAGTGCGCAACTAGGATGCAAGTAGGGTGTAAGTTGGGCGCAACTAGGGTGCAACCAGGGCACAACTAGGGTGCAACTAGGGCGCAACCAGGGTGTAACCAGGGAGAAACTAGGGGTAAAGTAGGGTGCAATTAGGGTGCAACTAGGGCGCAAGTAGGATGCAAGTAGGGGGAAACTAGGATGTAAGTAGGACGCAGGTAGGGCGCAAGTAGGACACAAGTAGGGCGGGACTAGGGCACACATAGGGCGTAATGAGGGCGTAACTGGGGCACAACTAGGGTGTTGCTGGCGCCCAAGTGAGGCACAGCTAGCGCACAATGAGGGCGCAAGTAGGATGTAACTAGGGCACAATTAAGGCACAACTAGGACGCAACTAGGGCGCAACTAGGGCGTAACAAGGGCGCAACCAGGGTGCATGTAGGGCACAAGTAGGGTGTAACTTGGCCATATCTATGGCACAACTAGGGCGCAACTAGGGTGCAACTAAGGTGCAACTAGGGCACAACTACGGCGCAACTAGGGTGTAGCTAGGGCACAACTTAGGCACAACTAGGACACAACTAGGGTGCAACTAGGGTGTAGCTAGTGTCCAACTGAGGCGTAACTGGGGCGCAACTAGGATGTAAGTTGGGTGCAAGTAGGGCACACCTAGGGTGCAACTAGGGCACAACTAGGGCGTAACTAGGGAGCAAGTAGGGCACAAGTAGGGCACAAGTAGGGCACAAGTAGGACACAAATAGGGTACAACTAGGGTGCAACTAAGGCACATTTAGGACACAACTAGGACGCAACTAGGGTTCAACAAGGACGCAACTAGGGCGCAACTAGGGCGCAAGTAGGGCGCAATTAGGGCACAACTCAGGCGCAACTAGGGCGTAACTAGGGCACAACTAGGGTGCAACTAGGGAGCAAGTAGGGTGCGACAAGGACAAAACTAGGACGCAACTAGGGGACAAGTAGGGTGGCTACGTCCCAACTAGGGCGTAGCTAGAGCCCAACTGAGGTGCAGGTACGGCGCAGCTAGAACACATCTAGTGCAGAAGTAGGAAGGAAGTAGGACTTAAGTAGGACGCAACCAGGGCACAACTAGTGCGCATCTAGGATGCAACTAGGGTGAAGCGAGGGCGCAACTAGGGCACAACTAGGGCCTAAGTAGGGCACAAGTAGGGCGCAACTTGGGTGCAACTAGGGTGCAACAAGGACGCAACAAGGGTGAGCTATTGCCCAACTGAGGGGCAACTAGGGTGTTACTAGGGCACAACTAGGGTGCAACTAGGACACAACTAGGGCAAAACTAGGGCACAACTAGGGTGCAAGTAGGGCGCAACTTGGGCGCAACTAGGGTGCAACTAGGACGCAACTAGGGCGCAACTAGGGCACAAAAAGGACGCAAGTGTCAAAAAACGGCCCCCGGGTGGAGGCAGTTCCAACGTGGCCCGACGGGTCTACTGTGTGTTCACGACTATGTTTTGTGCAGGGTCTGAGTCTAAGCGTGAGCTTTCTCGTCGCCTCACGCTATGTTTCTGGGAGTTGAAGGCATTTGTGAGACAGTCACTTTTTGCGAAGGGAATAACGTGATTTTGCATTAGTTTTTGAACATGGGCATGATCTGACCATTTGTAGGGCTAGTCATGAGCTCTCGAACGCATCAAACTGTGCACAATTTGGAGCACTGTAGCTCCCGCTACATCATCCAAAGCGCAACACCCCAAATCAGCCGCTCAGACGGCGGCGCGCACCACGTCACCCGCCGAGGCGCCCTCACACATCAAGGACCCATCAAAAACGCCATTCCGGAGGCGCAGATGTCCCTACGCATAGTGGCGGCGCCCCTCGCGCCTTTGGGGTCTGTTTTGATGAGTTAATCATCGAGTTTGGTGATGGGGATTGATGTGGGTCGAAACCTGTTTGCGGACCTCCAGTCGGAATTTTGACTAAGTCCCCAAGTGACAAACTGCACTACTGAGTTTCGGACTCCGAGCCAGGATTTTGGCTCAGTCCCTCAGTAACAAACTGCACTCCTTGAATCGGGCGGATCATCCACCGTACGTCTCGGCAGATCTTCCGGAGCAAAATCCCCAGATGGCATTTTGTTACTCGTTCCGGTCAATTATTCAGTGGAAGTCGAACCGCGGCCGGCGCCCAGAACCGCCGCGCACATCCCAAGTTTGGAAGACATATCTCCCTCGTTACTAGTCCGATTCCAGTGAAAAAACTTCCACCGGATTTTGCGACTTGTCAACTTTCAGGGGCAATCATCCATTTCAGGATCCGAGCAATCATCAAGTCGTCAGATCCATTGACGAGGAATTTCCTCTCTCTGGCGGCTCGTCGGTGCCTCCCGGCGTCGCACTTGGGCATGCAGAGGGGCAAATCTACAACATTCTCCCCCTTGCACCTGCCATGCCCGCTACTCCTGCCTGCTCTCACTCATCTTCCGCTGCACCCTCCAGCCCATCATAGCTGGTCATCCCAAGTCGGGCCACGCCCAATGCGTGCCGGTCCACAAGTTACGCTTTGGTCAAGAAATCCGCAAGCATGTTGTGCGTGCTGTAGAGTTGCAGCACTACCTGCCCCTTTTCAACCATGTCCCGTGCGTAATGATAATGCACGTCAATGTGCTTCGTCCTTCTGTGCTGCGGCGGGTTGTTGGTCAGCGAGATTGCGCCGGTGTTGTCCTCTTGCGCCATAGTAGGCTCCGGCTGTGGCACGCCCAGCTCCCCCAGCAACCTGTGGAGCCACACCGCCTCTTTCACCGCCTCAGCCAGAGGATGTACTTTGCTTCCACTGTGGAGGTGGCGACACAGTCCTGCTTTCTGCTGCACCACGAGACCGCTGCACCAGCGAGGAAGAACACGTAGCCGAATGTGGACTTCCATTTGTCCACATCGCTAGCGTAGTCTGCGTCCGTGTAGCAGACCTGACGCAAGGGGTCCGCCAGCCCCTTGCCGTTGAACCTCAAGCGCGCATGCCGCGTCGCCTGCAGGTAGTGGAGGATGTGCTTGACCGCCTACCAGTGTAGTGGCCTTGGATCGGCCACGTACCTGCTCACTTGGCCCACCCCGTAGGCCAGGTCTGGTCGAGTCGCCACCATGGCGTATATGAGGCTGTCCACCGTCGATTGGTTGGGCACCCCTGCCATATCCTCCCGCTCTTCTTTTGTTTGCGGCGCCATTGCCGCTGTCAGTTCACAGGTCATGGAGACTGGACTGCCAACTGGTTTGCAGTCCTCCATGCCGTACCGCTTCAGCACCTCGGCCACGTATTTGGCCTGTCCCAACTCAAGCGTGCGCGCCCTCCGGTTCCGCGTAATGCTCACCCCAAGGTAGTACTCCAGCTCCCCCATGTCCGACATCTAAAATCTGTTGCTCAGCTATTCTTTCAGCTGCTGTAGGCTCGGCAAATCCGTCGAGCACACAATCAGCTTGTCCACGTAGAGTGTAACGATCTGATGGAGCTGTTTTTTACGCCGCACGTACACGTTGTGATCCGCCTCACAACGCTTGAAGCCGAGTTGTGCCATGAAGCTGTCCATCTGTTGGTACCAGCATCTGGGCGATTCTTTTAGCCCGTACAAGGACTTCCGTAGCTTACACACCTTGCCCTCCGGCGCCTCAACCCCCTCTGGCACCTCCATGTAGATCTCTTTGTCTATGATGCCATTGAGGAAGGCCATCTTTACGTCTATTTGGTGGAGCTCCATGTCTTTTTGCGGCCGCCACCGCAAGGATCGCCCGGATGCTTGTGAACTTGGCAACGGGAGCAAACGTCTCATCGTAGTGCTCCCCTTACGCTGTGCGTAACCTTTTGCCATCAGCCGCGTCTTGTACTTGTCAACCAAACCTTCCTTTGTGAACTTGGTCTTAAAGACCCACTTTGAGCCTATGACCTTGGCATCTTTTTGCCTGTCAACCAGCTCCCACGTATCATTTTCTGTGATGGACGCCAGCTTCGATTTGATGGCTGCATCCCATTGATCCCCTTCGGGCCGTGTAAGCGCTTCTTGCATGGTAATCGGCTCCGTTGATGCAGCCAGCATGCACCGTGTCATGCCAATCCATCAACCAGTGCTTGGGTCGAAGCGCTTTCCCACTTTTTGTTGCCTCCCGCTGCGGCGCAGTAGTTTTGGTGGCGCATCATCGCTGTACTGCGATCCTTCTGATTCTGCATGCTCCGGGTCATCATCGACCGGATGGCTCCCCAAGGATTTCTCCCGCTCCGGCGAAACATCGCCTGGAGGGACGGCGTATCCAGTGGATTTTCCACTGACGCCCGTTGCTAACTCTGTCGGGAGTGCGCGCCTTGGCACCCTTGGTACCTCATCCACCGGATCCTTCCGATGGATCTCCTCATCAGCTTGATCGTCATCGGAGTCCTCCACGTCGGCTGCCACCGCTGGTGCACCTTCGCGCTCTGATGCCGCATCCTCAACTTCGGTGTCCGCCAGCTCCTTCTCATAGTCAAGGAGATGGAACCACTCCCCGGTCTTCGGAGATTCCACCACGCCCACGTTGTTGCTGCTGATGCAGCTCTGCTTCTTATCAAACTCGATGTCTCGGCTGCGGATTACCTCCCCCTTGCGCATGTCGTAGAGCCTATACGCCTTATGCGCGCTCTCATTGCCAAGGAAGAGATATGAATCTGCCCACGGCTCCAGCTTGTTGTCGCGCCTCTGTGCAGCCTGCACCACCGTGTGCGCCTTGCACCCGAACATTTGAGGTGTGCCACACTTGGCTTGCGCCCGCTCCAAACCTCCTGCGGCATCTTCCAGCCGCTCTTCCCCTTCAGTACTGCTATTGGAGTGAGGTTGATGGTGTAGCTCGCCGTACGCACACCTTCCGCCTAGAAGCTTCGCGGCAATTCCGCATCCACCAACATGGTTCATACCATGTTCAGCAGCATCTGGTTCACTCGCTCCGCCACGCCATTTGACAAAGGCAAATACAGCGTAGTTTGTTGCCATTTTATGCCCTACTGCTTCATCCACCCGCTACAACCCACGTACTCTCCGCCGTTGTCACTGCGTAGCGCTCTGACCTTCCGGTCAGTCTGCCTCTCCACCGCGGCGACATACTCCTTCAGCCGGTCCAGGACCTCGCCTTTCCGCTTCATGAAGTACGCAAATAGTTTTCTGTTGTAGTCATCAATGAAGGTCATGAAGTAACGCGCGCCGCTCTTTGACGCCATCTTGAATGGTCGGCACACGTCGCTGTGCACGGCCTCCAGCAGGTTCGAGGCGAGATTCACGTTCTCATTGAACGGTTTGCGCCGCGCCTTGACCAAAATGCAAGGCTCGCACTTTTTGTGCTTTGGTGCATCTGTCGCCTCTTCCGCACCGTCGATGACGAGGCCGTGTACTAGCTCGCGCTTCGCCATCTCCTTCACAACTGTGAGTGAGGAATGCCCCATTCGTCGGTGCTAGAGCTCCAGATCAGCTCCCCCTCCTTTGGCCAGGTTCACGGTGCGTTCCTGCAAGTCTGCTGAATCTGTCGCCACGGGGATCACCTTGGTTTCCACGATGTAGAGGCCTCCCTCGCGCTTAGCCTCCAGCACGGGCTCGCCGCCACCGTCCTTCCACACGAGTGCCCCTCTTCTCCTGAAGAGCACATCGTACCCCTTGTCAGTCAGGCGGCTAACACTTAGAATGTCAGCCAAGCCGAGTACGTGCTGCACGTCCTTGATGACGTACTGCACCCGCTTTCCGCCAACCACCACCTCCACGTCCACGTCTCCTTGGCCAGCCGCCGGCTCGACCTTGTAGTCTGCGACCACCATGGACTTGCTGGACATGGTGTAGTTGATGAGCCCGACCTTCTCGACCTGGTTATGCTCCTCCGCTGTGGAGTCAAGGCATCGCCGGTTGGCCTTCTTGAGGTAGTGGTTTTGAGTGCCATTGAGGAGCGCCTTCTTGCCTTTGGCGTCCTTGCCGCCGGCCTTTGCCTCCTTGGTGCACTCAGGGGCCCAATGGCCCTCCTTGCCGCAGTTACGGCACGCACCCTTCTTGGCGCCTTTCTTGCCGCCGCCATGTCCGCCACCTCCCTTGGCCCCGTTTCTGCCACCACGCGTTTTGGTGATGAGGGCCGATGAGGACAACAAGGACTCCCCGCAGGTCCGTCGCTGTGCCACATTGTGGATGTACTCTCCGACCGCGCCATAGGTGAGCTTGTCCTGTGCCCATCCTCCCAAGATTGTGATGAGAGGGCTCCAACTGTCAGGAAGGGCCATGAGGAGGGCCATCGCCTGCAGCTGCGTGTCGATCTTCCATCCCACGTCGTTGCATTGTGAGGCAAGCAACTTGATCTGCTGCATGGCGGTGATGACATCATCTCCCTCCTCAATTCTCACTGTCAGGAGTTGCTTCCTTGCGAAGATTTTGTTCGCCAGCGACTTGGATTGATGGATTGCACGGAGTTTTTGCCAAGCTTCAGCTGCCAACTTGCAGCCCTGGAAGTAGCCT
>SZWC01004942.1:49391-70438 GCA_023375785.1 Penium margaritaceum
TGAAGAGTTAATCATCGAGTTTGGTGATGGGGACTGATGTGGGTCGAAACCTGGTCGCTGACCTCCAGTCGGAATTTTAACGAAGTCCCCGAGTAACAAACTGTACTACTGAGTTTTGGACTCCGAGCCAGGATTTTGGCTCAGTCCCTCAGTAACAAACTGCACTCCTGAAATCCGGCGGATCATCCACCGTACGTCTCGGCAGATCTTCCGGAGCAAAATCCCCAGATGGCATTTTGTTACTCGTTCCGGTCAATTATTCACCGGAAGTCGAACCGCGGCCGGCTCCCAGAACCCCCGCGCACATCCCAAGTTTGGAAGACATATCTCCCTCGTTACTAGTCCGATTCCGGTGAAACAACTTCCACCGGATTTCGCGACTTGTCAACTTTCAGGGGCAATCATCCATTTCAGGATCCGAGCAATCATCGAGTTGTCAGATCCATCGACGAGGAATTTCCTCTCTCTGACGGCTCGTCGGCGCCTCCCGGCGTCGCACTTGGGCATGCAGAGGGGCAAATCTACAACAGCAAGTAGGGCACAGCTAGGGCGCAACTAGGACACAACTAGGGCGTATCTAGTGCCCAACTGAGGTGCAACTAGGGCATGACTAAGGTGCAAGTAAGGCGAAACTAGGGCACAACTAGGGCGGAACTAGGGCGCAACTAGGGCACAACTAGGGCGCAACTAGGGCACAACTATGGTACAACTAGGGTGCAACTAAGGCACAATAAGGGCACAACTAGGGCGCAACTGGGACGTAAGTAGGGTGCAAATAGGGCGCAACTAGGGTACAAGTAGGGCACTAGTAGGGCGTAACTAGGGAGCAACTAGGGCGCAACTAGGGTGCAACTAGGGTGCAACTAGGGGGCAAGCATGGTGTCACTAGGGCGCAACTAGGGCACAACTAGGACGCAAGTAGGGTGCAAGTATGGCCCAATGAGGACGTAGCTAGTGCCCATCTGAGTCATAAGTCGGGTGCAACTATTGCGGAGCTAGTACGGAAGTATGACGGTAGTAGGGCGCAAGTAGGGCACAACTAGGGCACAACTAGGGTGCAACGAGGGCGAATCTAGGGTGCAACTAGGGTGCAACTAGGGCACAAGTAGGGCCGAAGTAGGGCGTAACTAGGACGCAACTAGGGTGTAACTAGGGCGCAACAAGGGCGTAGTCAGTGTCCAACTGAGGCGCAAGTAGGGCGCAACCAGGGTGCAACTAGGGCACAACTAGGGCGCAACTAGGGTGCAAGTAGGGCACAACTAGGGTGTAACTCTTGCGCACTGAAGCGCAACTAGGGCACAACTAGGGTGCAAGTAGGTCGCAACTAGAGTGAAACTAGAACACAACTAGGTCACAATGAGGGTGCAAGTAGTAAATAACTAGGGCGCAAGTACGGCGGAACTAGGGCACAACTAGGGTACAAGTAGGGTGCAAGTAGGGTGCAACTAGGGTGCACTAGGATGCAAGTAGGGCGCAAGTTGGACGCAACTAGGACGAAACTAGGGCACAACTATGGCGCAACTTGGGTACAACTAGGGTGTAACTAGGGCATAACTAAGGTGCAAGTAGGGCGCAACTAGGGCGCAGCTAGGGCGCAACTAGGGCACAAGTAGGACGCAAGTAGGGCAAAACGAGGGTGCAACTAGGGCGCAACTAGCACGCAAGTAGGACACAAGTAAGGCACAACTAGGGCGCAAGTTAGGGCACAACTTGGGCTTAACTGGGACGCAACTAGGGTGTAGCTAGTGCTCAACTGAGGTGCAACTAGCGCAATTTTTTGGCACAACTAGGGCAAAACTGGGGTGAAACTAGGGTGCAACTAGGGCGTAGCTCGTGCCCAGCTAAGGCTCAACTAGGGCGTAACTAGGACACAAGCAGGGCGCAATTAGGGCGCATATAAGGCACAACTAGGGTGCATGTAGGGTGCAACTACGGTGCAACTACGGTGCAATTAGGACACAACGAGGGCGCAACTAAGGCGCAACTAGGGCGCAACGAGGGCGCAACATGGGTGCAACTAGGATGCAACTAAGGCGCAACTAAGGCACAACTAGAATGCAAGTAGGGCGCAAGTAGGACACAACTAGGGCGCAACTAGGGCGCAACTAGACTGCAACTAGGGTGCAAGTAGGGTGCAACTAGGGCGTAACTAGGGCGCAAGTAGGGCGCAAATAGGGCACAACTAGGGCTCAACTAGGACGCAACTAGGGCGCAACCAGGACACAACTAGGACGCAACTAGTGCGCAACTAGGACACAACTAGGGCGCAACTAGGATGCAAGTAGGACGCAACTAGGGCGCAACTAGGGCGCAACTTGGGCACAACTAGGGTGCAACTAGGGCGCAAGTAGGGTGCAACTAGGGTGCAACTAGGGTGTAACTAGGGCACAACTAGGGCGTTAGCATGGCACAAGTACGGCCCAACTAGCGCGTAGCTAATACCCAACTGAGGCACAAGTTGGGTGCAACTAGGGTGCAGCTAGGANAGAAGTGGGACGGAAGTAGGACGCAACTAGGGTGCAAGTAGGGTGCAACTAGGGCGCAAGTAGGGTACAACTAGGTACAGCTAGGGTGCAACTAGGGTGCAATAAGGATGCAGATAGGCTGGAACTAGGGCAAAATTAGGGCGCATCTAGGGTGCAAAAACGGTGCAACTAGGGCGCAACTAGGGCACAACTAGGGCGCAACTAGGGCACAATTGGGAAAAAACTAGGGCTCAACTAGGGTGCAACTAGGGCACAACTACGGTGCATGTAGGGTGCAAGTAGTTCGCAAGTAGGGCGCAAGTAGGGCGCAACTAGGGTGCAATTGGGGCGTAAGTAGGGTACAACTAGGACGCAACTAGGACGCAACTAGGGTGTAGCTAGTGCCTAACTAAGGCGTAAGTAGAGCGCAACTAGGACAAATGTAGGGTGCAAGTACGGCCCAACAAGGGCGATGCTAGTGCCCAAGTGAGGCGCAAGTAGGGTACAACTAGGGCTCAGCTACGACGGAAGTAGGACGGAAGTAGGGCATAATTAGGGTGCATATAGGACGCAACTAGGGTGCAACTAGGGTGCAAGTAGGACACTACTAGGGTGAACCTAGGGCACAACAAGGGCGCAATTAGGGCGAAAGTAGGGCACAAGTAGCTTGCAACTAGGGTCCAAATAGGCCGCAACTAGGGCACAACTAGGGCACAACTAGGACGTAGCTAGGCCCAACTGAGGTGCAACTAGGGTGCAAAGGGGCGTAAAGAGGGCGCAACTAGGGCACAACTAGGGCACAAGTAGGGCACAACTAGAACGCAACCAGGGTGTAACTAAGGCGCAAGTAGGGCGCAACTAGGGTACAACTAGGGTGCAACCAAGGCACAACTCAGGCGCAACTACGACACAACTAGGACGCAACCAGGGCCCAACTAGAGTGCATCTAGGGTGCAACTAGGGTACAACTAGGGCGTAACTAGGGTGCAAGTAGGGCACAAGTAGGGAGAAACTAGGACGCAACTAGGGCGCAACTAGGGCACAAAAAGGGCGCAACTAGGGTGCAACTAGGGCGCAAGTACGGTGCAACTAGGACGTAACTAGGGAATAAGTAGGGTGCAAGTAGGGTGCAACTAGGGCACAACTAGGACGTAACTTGGACGCAACAAGAGTGCAACCTGGATGCAACTAGAGCGTAACTAGGGCGTAACTAGTGTCCAACTGAGGCGCAACTACGGCGCAAGTAGGGCGGAAGTAGGGCGCAACTAGGGCGCAACTAGGGTGAAACTAGGGTACAAGTAGGACGTAACTAGGGTGAAACTAGGATGCAATTAGGACACAAGTAGAGCGCAAGTAGGGCGCAACTAGGATGCAACTAGGGCATAACTAGGGTGAAACTAGGGCGTAACTTGGGCACAACTAGGGTGCAACTAGGGAATAACTGGGGTGTAACTAGCGTGTAACTGGGGCGCTAGAAGAGCGTAAGTAAGACGCAAGTAGGGTGCAAGTAGGGCGTAACTAGAGCGCAACTAGGGTGCAAGTAGGGCGCAACTCGGGCGCAATTAGGGAATCACTAGGGCGCAACTAGGGCATAACTAGTGCCCAATATAGGAGCAATTAGGACCCAACTAGGGAACAACTAGGGCGCAACTAGGACACAAGTAGGGCGCAACTAGGGCGCAACTAAGGCGCAACTAGGGCGCAACCATGGCACAAGTAGGACGTAACTAGGGCACAACTACGGTGCAACTAGGGCGTAACTGGGCCGCAACTAGGGCTCAACCAAGGCGCAACTAGGGCGCAACTAAGGTGCAACTAGGGCGCAACTAGGGCGTAGCTAGTGTCCAACTGAGGCGCAACTACGGCGCAACTAGGGCGTAGCTAGTGTCCAACTGAGGCGCAACTACGGCGCAACTAGGGCGTAGCTAGTGTCCAACTGAGGCGCAACTACGGCGCAACTAGGGCGTAGCTAGTGTCCAACTGAGGCGCAACTACGGCGCAACTAGGGCGTAGCTAGTGTCCAACTGAGGCGCAACTACGGCGCAACTAGGGCGTAGCTAGTGTCCAACTGAGGCGCAACTACGGCGCAACTAGGGCGTAGCTAGTGTCCAACTGAGGCGCAACTACGGCGCAACTAGGGCGTAGCTAGTGTCCAACTGAGGCGCAACTACGGCGCAACTAGGGCGTAGCTAGTGTCCAACTGAGGCGCAACTACGGCGCAACTAGGGCGTAGCTAGTGTCCAACTGAGGCGCAACTACGGCGCAACTAGGGCGTAGCTAGTGTCCAACTGAGGCGCAACTACGGCGCAACTAGGGCGTAGCTAGTGTCCAACTGAGGCGCAACTACGGCGCAACTAGGGCGTAGCTAGTGTCCAACTGAGGCGCAACTACGGCGCAACTAGGGCGTAGCTAGTGTCCAACTGAGGCGCAACTACGGCGCAACTAGGGCGTAGCTAGTGTCCAACTGAGGCGCAACTACGGCGCAACTAGGGCGTAGCTAGTGTCCAACTGAGGCGCAACTACGGCGCAACTAGGGCGTAGCTAGTGTCCAACTGAGGCGCAACTACGGCGCAACTAGGGCGTAGCTAGTGTCCAACTGAGGCGCAACTACGGCGCAACTAGGGCGTAGCTAGTGTCCAACTGAGGCGCAACTACGGCGCAACTAGGGCGTAGCTAGTGTCCAACTGAGGCGCAACTACGGCGCAACTAGGGCGTAGCTAGTGTCCAACTGAGGCGCAACTACGGCGCAACTAGGGCGTAGCTAGTGTCCAACTGAGGCGCAACTACGGCGCAACTAGGGCGTAGCTAGTGTCCAACTGAGGCGCAACTACGGCGCAACTAGGGCGTAGCTAGTGTCCAACTGAGGCGCAACTACGGCGCAACTAGGGCGTAGCTAGTGTCCAACTGAGGCGCAACTACGGCGCAACTAGGGCGTAGCTAGTGTCCAACTGAGGCGCAACTACGGCGCAACTAGGGCGTAGCTAGTGTCCAACTGAGGCGCAACTACGGCGCAACTAGGGCGTAGCTAGTGTCCAACTGAGGCGCAACTACGGCGCAACTAGGGCGTAGCTAGTGTCCAACTGAGGCGCAACTACGGCGCAACTAGGGCGTAGCTAGTGTCCAACTGAGGCGCAACTACGGCGCAACTAGGGCGTAGCTAGTGTCCAACTGAGGCGCAACTACGGCGCAACTAGGGCGTAGCTAGTGTCCAACTGAGGCGCAACTACGGCGCAACTAGGGCGTAGCTAGTGTCCAACTGAGGCGCAACTACGGCGCAACTAGGGCGTAGCTAGTGTCCAACTGAGGCGCAACTACGGCGCAACTAGGGCGTAGCTAGTGTCCAACTGAGGCGCAACTACGGCGCAACTAGGGCGTAGCTAGTGTCCAACTGAGGCGCAACTACGGCGCAACTAGGGCGTAGCTAGTGTCCAACTGAGGCGCAACTACGGCGCAACTAGGGCGTAGCTAGTGTCCAACTGAGGCGCAACTACGGCGCAACTAGGGCGTAGCTAGTGTCCAACTGAGGCGCAACTACGGCGCAACTAGGGCGTAGCTAGTGTCCAACTGAGGCGCAACTACGGCGCAACTAGGGCGTAGCTAGTGTCCAACTGAGGCGCAACTACGGCGCAACTAGGGCGTAGCTAGTGTCCAACTGAGGCGCAACTACGGCGCAACTAGGGCGTAGCTAGTGTCCAACTGAGGCGCAACTACGGCGCAACTAGGGCGTAGCTAGTGTCCAACTGAGGCGCAACTACGGCGCAACTAGGGCGTAGCTAGTGTCCAACTGAGGCGCAACTACGGCGCAACTAGGGCGTAGCTAGTGTCCAACTGAGGCGCAACTACGGCGCAACTAGGGCGTAGCTAGTGTCCAACTGAGGCGCAACTACGGCGCAACTAGGGCGTAGCTAGTGTCCAACTGAGGCGCAACTACGGCGCAACTAGGGCGTAGCTAGTGTCCAACTGAGGCGCAACTACGGCGCAACTAGGGCGTAGCTAGTGTCCAACTGAGGCGCAACTACGGCGCAACTAGGGCGTAGCTAGTGTCCAACTGAGGCGCAACTACGGCGCAACTAGGGCGTAGCTAGTGTCCAACTGAGGCGCAACTACGGCGCAACTAGGGCGTAGCTAGTGTCCAACTGAGGCGCAACTACGGCGCAACTAGGGCGTAGCTAGTGTCCAACTGAGGCGCAACTACGGCGCAACTAGGGCGTAGCTAGTGTCCAACTGAGGCGCAACTACGGCGCAACTAGGGCGTAGCTAGTGTCCAACTGAGGCGCAACTACGGCGCAAGTAGGGCGCAATTTAGATGTAAATAGGGCGTAAGTAGGGCGCAACTCGGGCGCAATTAGGGAATCACTAGGGCGCAACTAGGGTGCAACTAGGGCGCAACAAGGGCGTAACTAGGGCACAACAAGGGCGCAACTAAGGCACAACTAGGGCGCAACTAGGACGCAACTACGGCACAACTAGGGCGCAACTAAGATGCATCTAGGGTGCAACTAGGATGCAACTAGGGCGCAACTATTGCGGAACTAGGGCGCAACTAGGACGCAAGTTGGAGGCAAGTAGGGCGCAATTAGGACGCAACTAAAACGCAACTAGGGCGGAACTAGGGTGCAAGTAGAGTGCAACTAGGGTGTAACTAGGATGAACGAGGAAGCAAGAAGGGCGTAACAAGGGCACAACTAGTGTACAACTAGGGCGCAAGTAGGAAGCAACTAAGGTGCAAGTTGGGTGCAACTAGGGTGCAAGTAGGGCGCAAGTAGGATGCAAGTGGGACGCAACTAGGGCGTAACTAGGGTGCAGCTAGGACGCAGCTAGGGCATAACTATGGCACAAGTAGGGCACAACTAGGACGCAACTAGGGCACAACTAGGGCACAACTAGGATGCAAGTTGGACGCAAGTAGGGCGCAACTAGGACGCAACTAGGCAGTAACTAGGGTCCAAGTAGAGCCCAACTAGGGTGCAACTAGGGTGCAACTAGGATGCATGTAGGGCACAACTAGGGCACAACTAGGGTGCAACTAGGGTGCAATTAGGATGCAACTAAGGCACAACTAGGGTGCAACTAGGGTGCAAGTAGGATGCAAGTAGGGCGCAACTAGGGCGCAACTAGGGCAGAACTAGGACGCAAGTAGGGCGCAACTAGGGCGCAACTAGGACACAACTAGGACGCAAATAGGACGCAACTACGGCCCAACTAGGATGTAGCTAGTTTCCAACTAAGTGCAAGTAGGGCGCAAGTAGTGCGCAGCTAGGGCGGAAGTAGGGCGCAAGCAGGGCGCAAGTACGGCACAACTAGGGCGCAACTAGGGCGCAACTAGGGCGCAACTAGGGCGCAACTAGGGCACAACTAGGGCGCAACTAGGGCACAAATAGGACGTAACTATGACAAACTAGGGCACAATTAGGATGCAAT
The DNA here is from genome assembly GCA_023375785.1 of Penium margaritaceum. Taxonomy (NCBI): domain Eukaryota; kingdom Viridiplantae; phylum Streptophyta; class Zygnematophyceae; order Desmidiales; family Peniaceae; genus Penium; species Penium margaritaceum. The sequence continues at coordinate 57,278 of SZWC01004942.1, forward strand.
GAGGGCGCAAGTAGGGCGCAAGTAGGGCGTAACGAGGGCACAAGTAGGACGCAACTAGGGCGCAAGTAGGGCGCAAGCAGGGCGCAAGTACGGCGCAACTAGGGCGGAACTAGGGTGCAACTAGGGAGCAAGTAGGGCACTAGTAGGGCGCAAGTAGTGCGCAGCTAGGGCGGAAGTAGGGCGCAAGCAGGGCGCAAGTACGGCGCAACTAGGGCGCGACTAGGGCGCAACTAAGGCGCAACTAGGGCAACACTAGGGCGTAACTAGGGTGCCACAAGGGCGCAACTAGGGTGCAACTAAGGCGCAACTAGGTCACAACTGCTGCAACTAGGGTGCAACTAGGGTGAAACCAGGACACAACTAGGACGCAACTAGGGCGCAACTAGGGCACAACTAGGGCGCAACTAGGACGCAAGTAAGACGCAACTAGGGCGCAACTAGGGCGCAATCTGGGCAGAACCAGGGTGCAACTGGGGCGTAAGTAGGGTGCAACTAGGACGCAACTAGGGCCCAACTAGGACGCTAGTATAGCACAAGTACGACCCAATAAGGGTGTAGCTAGTACCCAACTGAGGCGCAAGTAGGGCACAACTAGGGTGCAGCTAGGACGGAAGTGGGACAGAAGTAGGGCGTAGATAAGGCGCAACTAGGGCGCAAGTAGGGTGCAACTAGGGCGCAAGTAGGGTGTAGCTTCGTGCAGCTAGGGCGCAACTAGGGCGCAACAAGGACGCAACTAGGCTGCAACTAGGGCACAACTAGGCCGCATCTAGGGCGCAAGTAGGGTTCAACTAGGGTGCAGCTAGGGCACAACTAGGGACCAACTAGGGCGCAACTAGGGCGTAACTAGGGTGCAACTACGGCATAAGTAGGAAAAAACTGGGACGCAACTAGGGCGCAACTAGGGTGTAGCTAGTGCCCAACTAAGGCGCAAGTAGGGCGCAACTAGGGCGCAAGTAGGGTGCAAGTACGGCCCAACAAGGGTGTAGCTTGTGCCCAAGTGAGGCGCAAATAGGGTACAACTAGGACGCAGCTACGACAGAAGTAGGACGGAAGTAGGGCGTAATTAGGGCGCATATAAGGCACAACTAGGGTGGAACTAGGGCACAAGTAGGGTGCAACTATGGCGAACCTAGGACGCAACGAGGATGTTATTAGGGCGAAAGTAGGGCGCAAGTTGCTCACAACTAGGGTCCAAGTACGGCACAACTACGGCAGAACTAGGGCGCAACTAGGGCGTAGCTAGGCCCAATTGAGGCGCAACTAGGGTGTAAAGGGGCGCAACTAGGGCGCAACTAGGGCGTAACAAGGGCGCTAGTAGGGCGCAACTCAGATGCAACCAGGGTGCAACTAAGGCGCAAGTAGGGCACACCTAGGGTGCAACTAGGGCGCAACCAAGGCGCAACTAGGGCGCAACTAGGAAGGAACTAGTGCGCATCCAGGGCGAAACTACGGTGCAACTAGGGCGCAACAAGTGAACAATTAGGGTGCAAGTAGGACGGAACTAGGGCACAACTACGGTGCAACTAGGACGTAACTAGGACGCAAGTAGGACGCAACTAGGGCGCAACTAGGACGCAACTAGGGCGCAACTAGGGCGCAACTAGGGCGCAAGTGAAGCGCAACAAGGACGCAACTAGGGCGCAACCAGGACGCAAGTAGGATGCAAGTCAGGCGTAACTAGGGCGTAACTAGGACGCAAGTAGGGCACAACTAGGGCGTAATTGGGGCGCAACTAGGGCACAAGTAGTGCGCAACTAGGGTGCAACTAGGGTGCAACTAGGGCGCATCTAGGATGCATCTAGGGTGCAAGTAGGACGTAACTTGCAACTAGGGCGCAAGTAGGACGCAATTAGGATGCAACTAGGACACAACTAGGGGTAGCTAGTGTCCAACCGAGATAACACTAGGGTGCAACTAGGGCCCAAGTAAGGTGAGACTAGGGAACAACTAGGGCGTAACTCTGATGTAACTAGAGTGCAACGTGGATGCAACTAGGGTGCATGTAGGGTGTAAGTAGGGTGCAATGAGGACATAACTTAGGGCGAAACTAGTGTCCAACTGAGGCGCAACTAGTGCGCAAGTAGGGCGGAAGTAGGGCGCAACTAGAGCGTCACTAGGGCCAAACTAGTGTCCAGCTGAGGCGCAACTAGTGCGCAAGTAGGGCGGAAGTAGGGCACAACTAGGGCACAACCAGGGCGCAACTAGGACGCAACTAGGGCACAAGTAGGGCACAAGTAGGGCGTAACTAGGGTGCAACTAGGGTGCAACTAGGACACAAGTAGGACGTAAGTAGGGCGCAATTAGGGTGTAACTAGGGCACAAATAAGGTGAAACTAGTGCGCAACTACGACACAAATAGGGTGCAACTAGGGAACAACTAGGGTGTAACTAGCGTGCAACAAGGGCGCAAGTAGGGCGCAAGTAGGACGCAAGTAGGACGCAAGTAGGGTGCAAGTAGGGCGCAACTAGAGCGCAACTAGGACGCAAGTAGGGCGCAACTAGGGCGCAACTAGGGCGTAAGTAGGACGTGGCTAGTACCCAACATAGGAGCAAGTATGACCCAACTAGTGAACCAGGGCGCAGCTAGGGCACAAGTAGGGCGCAACTAGGACGCAACTAGGGCGCAACTAGGGCGCAACTAGGGCGCAACTAGGGCGCAACTAGGACGCAACTACAGCGCAACCAGGGCACAAGTAGGATGCAACTAGGGCGCAACTACGGTGCAACTAGGGCGCAACTGGGCCGCAACTAGGGCGCAACTAGGGCGCAACTAGGGCGCAACTAGGGCGCAACTGGGCCGCAACTAGGGCGCAACTAGGGCGCAACTAGGGCGCAACTAGGGCGCAACTAGGCCACAACTAGGACGCAACTAGGGTGTAGCTAGTGTCCAACTGAGGCACAACTAGGGTGCAACTAGGGCGCAAGTAGGGCGCAAGTAGGACTCAACTAGGGTACAACTAGGGCGTAACTAGGGCGTACCTAGGGTGCAAGTAGGGCGCAATTTGGGTGCAAGTAGGGCGGAAGTAGGGTGCAAGTAGGGCGCAAGTAGGACGCAACAAGGACGGACTAAGGCACAACTAGGGTGCAACTAGGACACAAGTAGAGAGCAACTAGGGCGCAACTAGGACGCAACTAGGGCGCAAGTAGGGCGCAAGTAGGGAGCAACTAGGACGCAACTAGGACGCAACTAGGGTGCAACTAGGACACAACAAGGGCCCAACTAAGACGTAATTAGGACGTAACTAAAGTGCAACTAGGGAAGAAGAAGGGCACAATCAGGGTGTAACTAGGGTAGAAATAGGACGCAACTAGGGCGTAACTAGGGTGCAACTAGGGCACAACTAGGGCGCGACTAGGGCACAACTAGGGTGCAACTAGGGCGCAACTTGGATGCAACTAGGGCACAACTAGGGTGCAACTACGGCGCAATTAGGACGCACCTGGGACGCAACTAGGGTACAACAAAGGTGCAACTAGGGTGCAACTAGGGGGCAACTATGGCGCAACCAGGGTACAACAAGTGCCCAACTGACGCACAACTAATGCATAACTAGGGTGCAAATAGGGCGCAAGTAGGGCGTAACTAGGGCACACCTAGGGCGCAACTGGGACGCAACGAGGGCACAACTAGGGTGCAAGTAGTGCGCAACTAGGGCACAACTAGGATGCAACGAGGGCGCAAGTAGGACGCAAGTAGGGTGCAACTAGGGTACAATTAGGTTGCAACTAGGGCACAACAAGGACGCAATTAGGGTGCAACGAGGGCGCAACTAGGGTGCATGTACGGCACATCTAGGGAAAAATTAGGGTGAAACTAGGACGCAAGTAGGGCGCAAGTAGGGCGCATTTAGGGCGCGACTAGGGCGCAACTAGGCTGTGACTGAGCACAAGAAGGACGTAACTAGGCCGCAGCTAGGGTGCAACTAGGGCGTAGCTTGTGAGGCGCAACTAGGGCACAACTAGGGCGCAACTAGGACGTAGCTAGGTTTCAAGTAGGGCGCAACTAGGGTGCAACTAGGATGAAACTAGGGCATAAGTAGGACGCAAGTAGGACGCAACTAGGGCGCAAGTAGGAAGCAAGTAGAGTACAACTAGGGCACAATTAGGGTGCAACTAGGGTGCAATCAGAGCACAACTAGGGCACAACCAGGATGCAACTAAGGTGCAAGTAGGGCGTAACTATGGCGCTACTAGGACGCAATTAGGCTGCAGCTAGGACGCAACTAGGACGCCACTGGGGTGCAATTAGGGTGCAACTAAGGCACAACTAGGGCGGAACCATGGCACAACTAGGGTGCAGCTAGGGTGCAACTAGGGTGCAACTAGGGCAAAACTAGGACACAACTAGGGCATAGCTAGTAGGACGGAAGTAGGGTGCAAGTACGACACAACTAGGGTGCAACTAGGATGCAACTAGGACACAAGTAGGGCGCAAGTAGGGCACAACTAGGACGAAGCTAGGACGCAACTAGGAAACAAAAAGAGCACAAGTAGGACGCAACTAGGGCGCAAGTAGGGTGCAACTAGGGCATAGCTATGGTGCAACTAGGGCGTAACTAGTGCCCAACTCAGGCGTACCTAGGGTGCAACTAGGGTGCAAGTAGGGCTGACTAGGGCACAACTAGGGTGCAACAAGGGCGCAACTAGGACGCAACTAGGGTGCAAGTAGGGTGAAACTAGGGTAAGAGTAGGCCACAAGTATGGCGCAAGTACGGTGCAACTAAGGCTCAACTAGAGCACAAGTCGGGTGCAACTAAGGCGCAACTAGGGCATAACTAGGGCATAACAAGGGCGCAACTAAGGCACAACTAGGGTGCAACTTGGATGCAACTACAGCGTAACTAGGGTGCAACTAAGACGCAACTAGGGTGCAGCTAAGGTGCAACTAGGGCGCAACTAGGGCGTAACTAGGACGCAACTAGGACGCAAGTTGGACGCAAGTTGGACGCAAGTAGGGCGCAACTAGGACGCAACTAAGACGTAACCAGGGTGTAACTAGGGTGCAAGTAGAGCGCAACTATGGTATAACTAGGGCGCAACTAGGATGCAAGTAGGGCGCAACTAGGGCGCAACTAGGGTGCAACTAGGGCGCAAGTAGGACGCAACGAAGGCGCAACTAGGGTGCAACTAGGGAAAAAATAGGGCACAAGTAGGATGCAAGTAGGGCGTAACTAGGACGCAACTAGGGCTCAGCTAACGCGCAACTCGGGCAGAACTAGGGCGCAAGTAGGGCACAACTAGGGCGCAACTAGGACGCAAGTTGGACGCAAGTAGGGCGCAACTAGGACACAACTAAGACGCAACTAGGGTGGGACTAGGGTGCAAGTAGAGTGCAACTAGGGTGCAACTAAGACGCAACTAGGACGCAAGTAGGGCGCAAGTAGGGCACAAGTAGGGTGCAACTAGGGTGCAACTAGGGTGTAAGTAGGACGCACCTAAGGTGCAACTAGGATGTAACTAGGGCACAAGTAGGGCGCAAGTAGGATGTAAGTAGCGCGTAACTAGGGCGCAACTAGGATGCAACTAGGGCAGAACTAGGGCGCAAGTACGGCACAACTAGGGCGCAACTAAGGCACAACTAGGATGCAAGTAGGTTGCAAGTACGGCCCACCTAGGACGTAGCTAGTACCCAACCGAGTGCAAGTAGGGTGTAACCAATGCGTAGCTAGGGCGGAAGTAGGGCGCAAGTAGGACGCAAGTATGGCGCAACTAGGGCGCAAATAGGACGCAACTAGGACGCAACTAGGGTGCAACTAGGGCACAATTAGGGCGCAACGATGACAATCTAGGACGCAATGAGGATGCAATAAGGGCGCAAGTAGGGTGCAAGTAGGGTGCAAGTAGGGCACAAGTAGGATACAACTAGGGTGTAACTAGGAGGCAACTAGGACGTAGCTAGTGCCCAACTGAGGCACAACTAGGACGTAACTAGGATGCAACTAGGATGCAAGAAGGGCGCAAGTACGGTGCAACTAGGGCGCAACTAGGGTACAACTACGGCGCAAGTAGGGCGTAACTAGGGTGCAACTAGGGCCCAAAGGGCGTATTTAGGGTCCAACTGAGGTGCAACTAGGGCACAACTAAGGCGCAAGTAGGAAACAAATAAGGCGCAACTAGGGCACAACTAGGGCATAGCTAGACCTTACGTAGGACACAAGTTGGGTGTAACTAGGGTGCAACTAGGGCGCAACTAAGGTGCAACTAGGGAGCAAGTAGGGTGCTAGTTGGGCGCAAGTAGGGCGCAAGTAGGGTGCAACTCGGGCGCAACTAGGTTTCAAGTAGGGTGCATCTAGGACGCAACTCAGGTGCAACTAGGGTGCAAGTAGGGCGCAAGTAGGACGCAACTAGGGCGCAAGTAGGACGCAAATAGAGCGCAAATAGGACGCAACTAGGATGCATCTAGGGCGCAATCACGGTACAACTAGGGCATAACTAGGATGCAACTAGGGTGCAATTTGGGTGCAACTAGGGCACAACTAGGACGCAACTAGGGTACAACTAGGGCGCAACTAGGGTGCCACTGGGACGCAACTAGTGTGCAACTAAGGTGCGACTAGGTCGCAACTTCTGCAACTAGGGCGCAACTAGGGCATAACTAGGGTNTAACTAGGATGCAACTAGGGTGCAAGTTGGGTGCAACTAGGGCACAACTAGGACGCAACTAGGGTACAACTAGGGCGCAACTAGGGTGCCACTGGGACGCAACTAGTGTGCAACTAAGGTGCGACTAGGTCGCAACTTCTGCAACTAGGGCGCAACTAGGGCATAACTAGGGTACAACTTGGACAAAACTAGGGCGCAACTAGGCCGCAACTAGAGCGCAACTAGGACGGAAGTAGGACGAAAGCAGGGTACAAGTAGGGCGCAACTAGGGCGCATCTAGGGTGCAACTAGGGCGCAAGTGAGGCACAAGTAGGGCGCATCTAGAGCAAAACTAGGGTGCAAGTAGAGCCCAAGTAGAACGTAAGTAAGGCGCAAGTAGGGCGCAACTAGGGTATAACTAGGGCACGACAAGGGTGTAGCTAGTGTCCTACACAGGCGCAACTAGGGCGCAACTAGGGCGTAACTAGGGTGCAAGTAGCGCATTACTAGGGTGCAACAAGGGTGCAACTAGCCTGCAACTAGGGCGCAACTAGGGCATAACTAGGGTGCAACGAAGGTGCAACTAGGACGCATGTATGGCCCAAGTAGTCCGCAAGGACGGCACAACTTGGGTGCAACTAGGTTTCAAGTAGGACGCAACTAGGACACAACTAGGGTGCAAGTACTGCGCAAGTAGGACGCAACTAGGGAGCAAGTAGGAAGCAAGTAGGGCACAACTAAGGCGCAACTAGGACATAACTAGGGTGCAATCAGGGCACAACAAGGGCGCAACTAGGACATAACTTGGGTGCAAGTAGGACGCAACTAGGGTGTCACTGGGACGCAACTAGGGCGTAACTAAGGCGCAAACTATGGCACAACTACGACACGACTAGGGCGGAACTAGGACACAACTAGGGTGCAACTAGGGTGAAAAAAGGGCCCAACTAGGGCATACCTAGTGCCCAACTGAGGCTCAAATAGGGCGCAACTAGGGCACAGCTAGGGCAGACGTACGACGGAAGTAGGATGCAAGTAGGACACAACTAGGGCGCAAGAAGGGAACAACTAGGGCGCAACTTGGGCACAAGTAGGGCCCAACTGGGACGCAACTAGGGCGCAACTAGGGCACAATTAGAGCACAAGTAGGATGCAAATAGGGTGCAAGTAGGGCATAACTTGGGCGTAACTAGGGCGTAGCTAGTGTCCAGATGAGGCGCAACTAGGGCGCAACTAGGGTGCAAGTAGGGCGTTACTAGGACGCAACTAGGGTGCAACTTGGACGCAACTAGGGCACAACCAGGGTGCAACTAGGGTACACCTAGAGTGCAACTAGGGCGTAAGTATGGCGCAAGGAGGGCGCAACTAGGATGCAACTTGGGCAAAGTAGGGTACAAGTAGGGTGCAACTAGGGTGCAACTAGGGTGCAACAAGGGCGCAACTAAGGCTCAACTAGGGAACAACTAGGATACAACTAGGGCACAACTAGGGCACAACTAAGGCGCAACTAGGGCACAACTAGGGCATTACTAGGGTGAAACTAAGGTGTAGCTAGTGCCCAACTGAGGCGCAGATAGGGCACAACTAGGGCGCAAGTCGGACGCAAGTAGGGCACAACTAGGACGCAACTAAGGCGCAACTAGGGCACAACTAGGGCGCAAGAATAGTGCAACTAGGGCGCAACTAGGATGCAACTAGGGTGCAACTTGGGTACAAATAGGGCACAACTAGGGCACAACTAGGGCGGAACTCGGGCACAACTAGGGCGCAAGTAGGGCACAAGTAGGATGCAAGCAGAGCACAACTAGGACGCAACTAGGGCGCAACTAGGGGGCAACTAGGGCAGAACTAGGGCGCAAGTAGGGCGCAACTAGGGCGTAACTAGGGCGCAACTAGGGCGCAAGTAGATTACAAGTACGGCCAAACTAGGACGTAGCTAGTGTCCAACCAGGGCGCAAGTAGGGTGCAACTAGGACGCAACTAGGGCGGAAGAAGGGTGCAAGTAAGTTCCAACTAGGGCGTAACTAGGGCGCAACTAGGGCGCAACTAGGGTGATAGTAGAGCGCAACTATGGCAAAACTAGGGCGCAATTAGGGCCCAACTAGGGCGAAAGTAGGGTGCAAGTAGGGCGCAACTAGGGCACAAGTAGGGTGCACCTAAGGTGTACCTAGGGCGCAACTAGGGTGTAGCTCGTGCCCAACTGAGGCGCAACTAGGGCACAACTAGGGTGCAACTAGGATGCAAGTAGGGCACAATTAGACCGAAACTAGGACGCAACTAGGACGCAACTAGGATGCAACTAGGGTGCAAGTAGGGTGCAACTAGGGTGCAACTAGGGCGCAAGTATGGCACATGTAGGGTGCAAGTAGGGTGCAACTAGGGTGCAACTAGGTATCAAGTAGGGTGCAACTAGGGCGCAACTAGGGCGCAAGTAGGACGCAAGTAGGACACAACTAAGGCACAAGTAGGGCACAAGTAGGGCGCAACTAGGGCGCAACTAGGTCGCCACTACAGTGCAACTAGGGCGCAACTTGGGCGTCACTGGGGTGCAACTAGGACGCAACTAAAGCGCAACTACGGCGCAACTATGGCGCAACTACGGCGCAACTACGGCACAACGTGAATGCAACTAGGGTGCAACTAGGGTAAAAGTAGGGTGCAACGAGGGCATAGCTAGTGCCCAACTGAGGCGCAAATAGGACGCAACTAGGGCGCACATAGGGGTGGAAGTAGGACCGAAGTAGGGTGCAAGTAGGACGCAACTAGCGTGTAACTAGGGTCAACTAGGACGCAACTAGGGCACAAGTAGGGCGTAACTACGATGAAACTAGGGCGCACCAAGGGCGCAATTAGAACGCAAGTGGGACGCAACTAAAGCGCATGTAGGGCGCAACCAGGATATAACTAGGACGCAACTAGGGCGTAGGTAGTGCCCAACTGAGGTGCAACTAGGACACAATCAGGGCGCAACTAGAGCGCAAGTAGGGTGTTTCTAGGTTATAACTAGGGCACAACTAGGGTGCATCTAGGCCATGACTAGGGCGCAACTAGGGTGCAACTAGTGTTCAACTAGGGTGTAAGTATGGTGCAACTAGGGCGCAACTAGGGCGCAACTAGGGCGCAACTAGGGCGCAACTAGCACGCATCTAGGGCGCAACTAGGGTGTAGCTAGAACCCAGCTGAGGCACAACTAGGGTGCAACTAGGCCGCAAGTTGGACGCAAGTAGGGCATAACTAGGACGCAACTAAGGTACAACTATGGCGCAACCAGGGCGCAAGTAGAGTGCGACTAGGGTGCCACTAGGGCGTAACTAGGACGCAAGCAGGACGCAACTAAGTTGCAACGAAAGCGCAACGAGGGCACAACTAGGGTGCAACTAGGCCGCAAGTTGGACGCAAGTAGGGCATAACTAGGACGCAACTAAGGTACAACTATGGCGCAACCAGGGCGCAAGTAGAGTGCGACTAGGGTGCCACTAGGGCGTAACTAGGACGCAAGCAGGACGCAACTAAGTTGCAACGAAAGCGCAACGAGGGCACAACTAGGGCGCAACTAGGGTGCAAGTAGGATGCAATTACGGCACAATTGGGGCGCAATTAGGGCAGAATTAGGATGCAAGTAGGACGCAACTAGGGCACAACTAGGGCACAAGTAGGACGCAAGTACGGTCCAACTAGGCCGAGCTAGTGCCACGAGGCGCACGAAGGGCGCAACTAGGGCGCAACTAGGGCGCAACTAGGGTGCAACTAAGGCGCAACTAGGGCGCAACAAAGGTGCAACTACTGCGTAAATAGGACACAACTATGGCGAAACTAGGGTGCAATTAGGGCGCAACTAGGGCGCGAGTAGGACACAAGCAGGGCGCAACTTGCACGCAACTAGGGCGCAACTAGGGTGCCACTAGGGCGCAACTAGGGCACAAGTAGGAGACAACTATGGCGAAGCTAGGGTCCAAGTAGGGTGCAACTAGGGCGCAAGTAGGATGCAAGTAAGGCGCATCTACGACACAAGTAGGGGGCAACTAGGGTGTAAGTAGGGCGCAACTAAGACTTAACTAGTGCCCAACTGAGGCGCAACTAAGACGAAACTAGGCCGCAACTAGGGCACAAGTAGAGCGCAACTAGGGCGCCACTAGGGCCCAAAAGGGCAAAGCTAGTGCCCAACAGCGGTACAGCTAGGGCGTAACAAGGGTGCAAGTAGGGCGCAAGTAAGGCGCAACTATGGCACATCCAGAGTGCAACTAGTGTGCAGCTCAGGCGTAACTAGGGTGCAACTAGGGCACAACTAGGGTGCAACTAGGGCACAATTAGGGTGCAACTAGGGCGCAACTTGGGTCCAAAAGGGCATAGCTAGTGCCAAACAGAGGTGTAACTAGGGCGTAACAAGGGCTCAAGTAGGGCACAAGTAAGGCGCAACTAGGGCACAACTAGGGCGCAACTAGTGCGCAACTCGGGCGTAACTAGGGTGCAACTAGGGCACAACTAGGGCGTAACTACAGCAAAACTAGGGCGCAACTAGGGTGCATGTAGGGCGCAACTAGGGCACAACTAGGGTGCAACTAGGGTGCAACTAGGGCGCAAGTAGGGCGCACGTAGGAAGCAACTAGGGCGCAACTAGGGCGCAGCTAAGGCGCAACTTGGACGCAACTAGGATGCAACTAGGGTGCAAATAAGGTGCAACTAGGGCTCAAGTAGGGCGCAACTAGGGCGCAACTAGGGCGCAACTAGGGCGCAACTAGGGTGCAACTAGGGTGCAAGTAGGGCGGAACTAGGGCACAAGTAGGGCGTAAGTAGAACGCAACTAGGGTGCAAGTAGGGCGCAAGTAGGGCGCAACAAAGGCGGAACTAGGGCGGACCTAGGGCACAACTAGGGCGCAACTAGGACGTAGCTAGGATGCAACCAGGGTGCAAGTACGGCACAAGTAGGGCGCAACTAGGATGCAGCTAGGGTGCAACTCGGGTGCAACTAGGGTGCCACTAAGGCGCAACTAGGATGCAACTAAAGCACAACTAGGGCGCAAATAGGGTGCAACTTAGGCACAATTAGGTCGTAACTAGGGCGCGACTAGGGTGCAACTAGGGCGCAACTAGGGCGTAGCTAGTGCCCATCCGAGGCACAACTAGGTTGCAACTAGGATGCAACTAGGGCGGAATGAGGACGGAAGTAGGGTGCAAGTAGGGCATAACTAGGTTGCAAGTAGGGTACAGCTAGGCCACAACTAGGGTACAAGTACGGCGCAACTAGGACGGAACTAGGGCACAAATAGGACGTAAGTAGGACGCAAGTAGGGTGCAAGTAGCGCGCAAGTAGGGTGCAATTGGGGCACAATTAGGACGCAACTAGGGCGTAGCTAGTGCCCAACTGAGGCGGAACTAGGGTGCAATTAGGGTGTAAGTAAGGCGTTACTAGGGTGCAACTAGGGCGCAACTAGGATCCAACTAGGGTGCAACTAGGGCACAAGAAGGGCACAAGTAGGGTGCAAGTAGGACACAACTAGGACGTAACTAGGACGTAACGAGGATGTTACTAGGGTGCAAGTAGGACGCAACTAGGGTGCAACTAGGGCGCAACTGAGGTGCAACTAGGGCGCAACTAGGATGCAGCTAGGGTGCAACAAGGGTGCAACTAAGGTGCGACTAGGGCGCAACTAGGATGCATGTGAGGCGCAGCTAGGGCGTAGCTAGTGCCCAATTGAGGCGCAACTAGGGCACAACTAGGGCGCATGTAGGACACAAGAAGGGCGCAACTAGGACTCAACTAGGGCGTAACTAGGGCACAACTAGGGCACAACTAGGACGCAACTAGGATGCAAGAAGGGTGCAACTAGGGCACAAGTAGGGCGCAAGTAGGGCGCATGTAGGGTGCAACTAGGGTGCAACTAGGGCGCAACAAGGGTACAACTACGGCACAACTAGGGCGCTACTAGGACGCAACTAGGGTGCAACTTGGGCGCAACTAAGGTGTAACTAGGGCGCAACTAGCGCACAACTAGGGCACAACTAGGGCGTAGCTAGTACTCAACTGAGGCGCAACTAGGGTGCAACTAAGGCGCAGCTAGGGCACAAGTTGGACGCATGTAGGGCGTAACGAGAATGCAACTGAGGCGCAACTAGGGTGCAACTAGGGCGGAAGTAGAGTGCAACTAGGGCGCAACTAGGGCACAACTAGGACGCAAGTAGGGTGCAACTAGGGCACAACTAGGGCGCAAGTATGGTGCAACTAGGCCACAACTAAGGCGCAACTAGGACACAACTAGGGCACAACTAGGGCACAAGTAGGGCGCAACCAGGATGCAACTAGGGCGCAAGTAGGACGCAAGTACGGCCCAACTACGACGTAGCTATTGCCCAACCGAGGTGCAAGTATGGCGCAACTAAGGCGCAGCTAGGGCGGAAGTAGGGCTCAAGTAGGGTGCAACTAGGGCACAACTAGGGCGCAACTAGGGTGCAAGTAGGGCGCAACTATGGCGAAACTAGGGCACAATTAGGACGCAACTAGGGCACACGTAGGGCACAAGTAGGGCGAAGCTAGGGCACAAGTAGGGCGCAACTAGGGTGTACCTAAGGCGTAACAAGGGC
>SZWC01004942.1:75931-86622 GCA_023375785.1 Penium margaritaceum
TGTTGGAATGATGCTCCTCACCATGGCAGGAGTGACTCCAAAAAGGAACACCAAAAAGACAAGCCTTAGTGGCTTAGTGGTTAATGGTGTCCACCTCTAGAGGCAGGGGCCCGGGTTCAAGTCCCACAAGATGAAATTCTGCCCTGCCTCAAGGGAGGTGGAAAAAAGAAGCCAGGAAGCTAGCTCAACCTCTAGAGTTCCTCCTTAAGTTTCTAGAAGGCCAGGTGAGGGTCCAGGAAGGTGGCACACCTTCTACAAGGGGTGACTTGTCCTACAAGGCATCTACAGGTGTCTTGGTCTTCTTGACACCTTCCCCCCTACTAGAAGCAAGTTGAGGAATCTAGGAAGGGGCAGAAGCTTCTAGAGGAGGGAAGGGATGCCTTCCTAGGTGGGAAAAGGACAGCCTACCAAGGAGCACTCTAGAAGCCATAGAATCTGCTAGGAAGCTCCAAATCTGGCATGCTTTGGTGTTCTGGAAAGCTTAGATCAGTGGCTATAAAATGCCACTACTTGTGAGCCTTGATAAAGTGTTAATTCCCATCCAATTGAGGCCAAAACTATTGCCTCAGTCTCTGACCAGATTTTTCCATCCTTGGAACCAGTTGCCTCCATAGTCTCAGTCTCTCCAAAAACAGTTGGTGGTGTGACACAGCCACTGCTAGGGACCCTCCAGGGTGCACACTCACCCTCAGGCCAACAGTAACTAGGGCACAACTAGGACGCAACTAGGCCACAACTAGGGCGCAACTACGGCGTAGCTAGTGCCCAAATACGACGCAACTAGGGTGCAAATAGGGCACAAGTAGGGCGCAAGTTACTCATCGGGGCGGTAAGTCGTCCGCCGTGTACACCTGCCTTTCAATCCCTTCACGCTCTCTTGTAGCCTCACGCTCTACTACTGCGGCCACGTCCTCCCGCATGTATGAGTTGTCGAGCACACAAAACCACAATGGGACATCGTCGTCAGTGGGCGGGAGCTCGTCAAAGGCACGTGGGTCCTCCCATTCACTATTGGCGTAGCGGGTAGTCGTGCGCGGGGAATCCAATTCGTTGTCCTGTGGTCCGTCAAGTGGGGGTGAATCCAGGGTGACAGGTGTCGGGGCTGCACATTCAGCCGGGAAGTGGTGCTGCTGCTTGACTGCGGTAGAAAGGCAAAGCACACGTGCGAAAGTGATAGCCTCAAGCGGAGCAGACTGTTGTGAGGTGGCAGAGGAGCAGAGAGCAACTGTGCCAAGATGAGATGTCCAGGGGCGACGGAGACGGTCTGCAGTGGAGCAAGGACAGGGGAGCAGCAAAGAGCTGCGGTGCCAAGAGGTGGCATGCACACACGAAGAGGAGTTGACCGCTGTGGACAGAGAAGAGTGGAGCAACTCCAGGTAGCAGAATGCGTTTACTTGCAGATGTGGGGATGTTGCCGGAGAGTGGCGGCAACAGCGTAGATGCACTGAGAGTGGCGTTCGGCTAGAAAGTTACGGGGTCGGGATCGACAGCTGCGATCACCGTCAGCACTGGTCCGCCATAGACATAGCTGGAGGCAGTGACGGGTTGACAGTGTCCTGGGTGGCGGAAATGCCACGGGCTTGCCGTGGCACAAAAATCATTCGGCGGGTGGGTCACAGGTCCGGGACCGAGGAGGAGTAGGGGCGGACCCCAATCGCTCTGATACCAGAAGTAACCCAGTAGTTTCCTAAAGAGACCACATGTTACGGGATGGGTGCACACAAGGAAGCATGGGTGATGCCATGAATGCGGTAAGCTTTGCCTTAGAAACTTGTGTCACACCACAGACAAAGTAGGAGTGAGGGGAGCGAGCGTCTCAGAGACCGGTGAGCATGCACCCACACCGAGTAGCTTGCTCAGGCGAGCACGCACCGCCACCCGGGGCTCAAGCCCGACCACTTGGTATTTTATTGAGGGCGGCTACTCACCAATGCACGGCCAGCAACCGACACGGTCGCACCCTAAGGATCAACATCCGGATAATATGCAGCTCCACAAACACTCACAGCCAAACAAACATGATGGAGGGAATGATAGTGAGAATGTACGAACCCTAGCATCTATTGCATCAATAAGACAGTCAAGCAGTGGCCATGCATGTGCCAGAGGACACTCCTCGGTAGATCACCTGCTTCATGATACCTAGGCCTTCAGTCATGGCATGCTCGTATGATGTCTCCAAGGTGAGGTCATTGTCCTTTAATCTGTATATGTGTGTGCCATGGAGAGTGAGGCGAGAGGGCATAGAGATGTGAGTGGCCAACAAACTTCAACACGAGGGAAATTTGGCCAACTGCCCTTGCCCTTCGGCGTTCCGTTCCCGAAGTTTACGACAACTTCGACCACTCTCAAGAATCATCGAAAGAAGTGTCGGGATCTTCGGTCGTCTTCTCGACGTACCGAGAACTATCGAGATTTATGAAGATGCAACTCGCATCTTCACTCTCGATCTTCGAAGCCCTCTGATTCCTCGGTAGAGCTTCTTGATCCGACAACTCACGACGCGACTCCACACACACGCTCGATGATCCACCCAGATTACGTCTCATTTGTAACTCAACACTTGTATGTATGTGTTCGATCATTCCGACACTTGTCATGGAAATAGCTTGAAAACCTAGGCAGAAGGTTGGGGCAGCAGCGTTGTTTATGCAGCATGCGGGCTTCCACGCTCGTTGCTTAGGTCAGCTGCCCCCTCAGTCTGCTGCTCTAGAATCTAAGTCTGGAAGCTCTGGGTTTGTTGCTCAGAAACGCGTGCGCCAAACTTAGCGCCAAAAAGCAGCTAGAAACTGAATGTAACTAGTTAGGAATGAAGAATGAGCAACAATGGGAGACCCCTCCAAGTTCTAGGCCCCCCCCACTAGTGTTAAAGTTGTTACTCAGCTAACCAGCCAATGAGAAAATAGTGTCACGCCTACTTTCTGGCAGTCAGGGTTTTCTCGGTGAGCCCTTCCAGATGCCCGACAGCCCAAAACCCGGGCGTCGTCCGTTTTGCCTTAAAACTCGACCATACCATAAAACCGACGTTGCGAACGTAGTCGTGCGGTCAGAAACAGCTAGAAAAATAGTAGCAAGGAGTTATGGCTGCCCGAACCCAGGCAGTGCCTACGATGGTCCATGATTCCGAACAGGGCCATGCAACATGTAACAAGGACCCTAGGCAGTGCATGACGATGCAGACGCGACGGGACACACTGGGCGCATGCAGACAGCAACTGCGTTGACAGTGACCGCCAACAGCACGACCGCCGAGGAGGCCTGCCGATGGAGCGGAGCAAGTCGCCGGAGAGAGGAGGCTCCAGCGAACTGCGAGAAGACCTCAGCATGCGTCGGCTCCACCGGACGACACTCCATCAGTGTCGAGTCTCGCCGTCAGTCATCTGCACGCCGATGTACACAAGCCGAGAGGACACAATGGAGCATAATGAAAGATGCACAAAAACCAACACTCCCCCATGACTCACAGGCGTAGTGCACATAGGCGGGCAGAGACACGGTCAACATCCAGACTCCCCCAGGACACGTACAGACACACGCACAGACAAAGAGGACAACTCACAGACGCACGCCGACTGAACTCACAGCCTTCTTGATCGAGTCCCGCTTCAGTGCCTTGGTCAGGAAGTCAGCCAGCTGCCGTGCTGTCTCAACCCACACGATGCTGATGCTGTCGTCATGCAACAACGAACGCACATAGTGATACTCAACATTGATGTGCTTTATGCGTCTGTGATGCACAGTGTCATTGTCCGCGATGGCCATGGCACTCTCATTGTCACAATGCAAGGTGATGGATGCGATAGACTGACGCAACTCGGACAGCAGACGACACAACCACACACTCTCACACGCGCCTGAGCCAAGGGCAACGTACTCAGCCTCAGCAGTGCTGCGTGCAATGCACCCGTGCTTGCCACTACGTAAAGATACAGCCGTGCCGCCGATCAGAAAGGTCCTGTCGGTTTGACTCTTACCGTTTGGACTGCCGGCCCAGTCACTGTCCGTGTAGCCCACTACAACGACGGACGGCTGGCGGCGAAACATGAAACCTCGCCGAGGGGTCGAGACGACATAGTGCAGCACTCGGATCGCGGCCTCAAAGTGGAGGTGACGCTGCTCCTGAGAGGACATGGCCAGGAGGTTGACGGCGAACGCAATGTCTGGACGCGTCTTCGTCGCCAGGAACATCAGTGACCCGATGACCCGCAGATACGTGGTCACATCAACGGGCTCCCCCACAAAAGCTGGGTCAAGACTCTTTAGCTTCACCAATGAGGAGATCGTCGACGTAGACCAGAATTGCGGTGAAAGTCTGACCTCGCGGGCTGACGAATAGTGCGGGGTTAGCAGTGCTGCGCTGGAGGCCGCCACGGAGAAGCGTGCTGCTGATCTCTTGGTTCCAGCACCGAGTTGACTACTTCAGGCCATAGAGGGCCTTGCGCAGCTGCCAAACTCTCCGAGTGTCGTCGTCGAAGCCTGGGGGCTGTACCATGTAGACCTCCTCACCCTCCAGTGAGCCATGAAGGAATGTGTTGCTCACGTCCATCTGATGCAGCTCCCACCCATGCTGGGCAACCAGGATGAAGAGCGCCCGGCTAGTGGAGAACCGACCGACTTGGGCAAAGATCTGGTCATAATCGATCCCAGGGACTTGAGTAAACCCCTTTGCTGTGTGGCAGGCCTTGTACTTTTCCAAGGACCCGTCAGGCTTCCACTTGCACGGAAAGACCCACTTGGCACCAATGGCCTTCCGACCTGGAGAGAGGTCACCAAATTCATGCACGTGGTGCTGCCGGATAGCAGCGAGCTCCTCGGTGCAGGCAGCATCCCAATGTGCAGCCTCAGGAGAGGCTAGAGCCTCACGTAGGGTGGCTGGGTCCTCGGGGCGTGCTGTGGACCGGACTAAGAGGGCGTGTGCATCACGAGCTCCAGGTGGGATGCGGGCGAGTGCAGCCACAACAGCATGCCGATGCTCTTGATGAAGCATGGCGTAGCCCAATGTAGAGCCCGAGTGAAGGTCTGCGATGATGGCCGAAGTGCTCAGGCTGAGAGCCTTCGTGCCAAGGTCCCCACTCACGACCATGGGAGTGGAGGAGACATGTGGAGTCATAGGGGGTCGAGGCGGTGCGACGGTCTGCGCGCTTACTGTCGGCCGAGGTCGGAGGCTACCGCCTGGGCTGCGTGTGTAGCGCGGTCGGACAGGAGATGACACTGAGTCCGACGGGCCAACGGAGGCTGACGGGGCTACTGGCCCGGGGGAGCCAACGGACTCGACCGGTGCTACCGGCCCGGAGGGGCCAGCGAACGCGACAAGAGCTGCAGGCCCAGAGGGGCCGGTGGACACGACTGGGGCTGTCGGCCCTGAGGGGCCAGCAGATGCGACTGGAGCAGCTGGTACGGAGGGGCCAGCGGACGCGACAGGAGCTGGAGGCTCAGAGGGGCCGGTGGACACGATAGGGGCTGTCGGCCCGGAGGGGCCAGCGGACGCAACTGGGGTAGCTGGTCCGGAGGGGCCAGCAGACGCGACGGCAGCTGCAGGCCCAGACAAGCCGGTGAACACGACTGAGGCTGCCGGCTCGGAGGGGCCACCGGACTCAACTGGGGCAGCTAGTCCGGAGGGGCCAACGGACAAGACATGAGCTACAAGCCCAGGGGGGCCGGTGGACATGACTGGGGCAGTTGGTCTAGAGGGACTAGCGGACACGACTGGGGCTGCCAACTCGGAGGGGCCAGTGGATGCGACTGGGGCAGCTGGTCCAGAGGGGCCAGCGGACGTGACGGGGGCTGTTGGCCCGGGGGAGCCAGAGGACGCAACAGGGGCTGCCGACTCAGAGGGACGGAGTGACGTCTCACCCGGAAGCGATAGGACGGAGGCCGGACTCACCACTCCCCCACGCGACGGGAAGGACACGGACGAGACGGAGCAGATGAGGTCGTGGGGAAACAGGACATCGAAGAAGAGGGCATCGCGCGACTCGACGATGCAGTGTCGGGATGGGTCCCAGAAGCACCAGGGTTTGGACTGATGAGACACACAGAGGAAGGTGCAGGGGCGTCTGCGGGGGGCAAGCTTGCCGTCCTGCTATGGGGCAGGCAGCCACACAATGGCCACGCAGCCCCAAACGCGAGCTGGGCGGAGGTTAGCGCGCCGACCGCACCAGTGCTGGTATGGCGTGAACTGGCGGGGAAGGGGACCGTGGGGAATCCGGTTCCAGACCCAGGTTATGTAGGCCATGGCTTCAAAATAGAAGCCATCAGAGAGACCGGATTCGACCCGCATGGTGCGGATGGCGTCGGCCATGGTACGGTTCCACCGTTCGGAGTCGCCGTTCTGGGCGGGTGTGTAGGACGCAGACGTCTCATGGTGGATCCCGCGGGAGGCGAGAAATGTCGTTGCCTCACCCATGTACTCTCCACCGCGATCAGAGCAAAAGCGACGAAGAGAGCGGCCACACTCGCGCTCCGCGAGGACAAGCCAGTCCTGAAGGACTCAAGCGACATCGTTTTTCTGCCGGAGGCAGAAGACCCAGCGGTAGCGAGAGTAGTCGTCCGTAAGGGTGAGGACGTAGCGGCCATGCTCACCGACGGACTCGGTGGGGAGAGGGCCCATGACGTCCGAGTGGACAAGGTCGAGAGGGGCAGACGCATGGGAGGAAGACAAGGGGTACCTGGACCGGTGCATCTTCCACTAAGCGTAGTCAATGCACTCAGTGGGGCACGGGAGTGTAGACGGAGTGCGGAGTGACGGCGCCGGAGCCCGGGTAGTAGGAGGACTAAGCCGACGAGGAAGCGGAGGCGCCGACGGCTGTGGGAAATACTGTTCCGGGTAGTAGTTCTGCGGCGCGTGTGTCTGCAAGACAGGCGGAGCTTCCGGAGTCGTGCAGCTGCTGGACGAGGTGGGCGTGTCAGGGCTAGCAGTAGTAACGGCGGCAGAGGCGAGATGGCGCTCCCGCTGGCGGCGCATGGTGGCGATGATGCGCGCCTCGTCCGTCGGGAGAGGGCACGTGTACCGCCCGTGCCCGGGCTGGCCACAATTGTGGCAGACCGAGCCACCACCGCTGGACCCGGTCGATGACTGCTACCGCTCTTGTTGTGGTGGACCCTTGCCTTTCTTGTTCCGGCTTTTCTTCATCTTTCCCGAAGGCGATGAGGTAGCTGCGGTGGGGGAGGTGACGGCCACGGAGGCAACAGCAGGGGAGGCGACGGCTTGTGATGCAAGAGCCTCCGTGCCATGGAGCTCGGACTCCTGGCGAGCTTTCTCAATGCGTAGGAATAGCTCGCATGCCCAAGGCATAAGGGTACCCTCGGCCGCCATGGTGAAGAGGACATCCTGGGGTTAGTGCACGAAGACGTCCGCGTACGCGCTGGTGGCGCCGCGCTTGATGGTAAGGAGAGCGAACAAAGGAGGTGGAGCAGATTTGCCGAGACAACGAAGGATGTCCTCCGCCCGCTGCCAGTAGGGAGTGACTGTCTAGGTCTCCCCCATGTGCAGGGAGTTAAACTCCAGGAGCAGACGGCTAATCACTGTTTCGCTGGACAGGCGGTGGGGCTTGGTGAGGACGTGCCATGCGGCTGCAAGGTCTGGGATGTCGCCAGAGGTGAAGTCGCCGAGGAAAAGCTCTAGGGCCAGGCGGGAAGCTGGAGGGGCGACTGGGACGAGGACACGGACGGCGCGACCAGCGTCATACAGCTGGTCGGCCTGGGTGGAGTCGTAAGGGAGGGTGTAGTCTGTCCACAGGCCCTCACCTTGCGCCAAGATTCGGAAACTGAGCTCCCAACTCTGGAACTGCTCGCCGACCTGAAGCGGCAGCGGCGGTGTCTCAAAGTCCTTCTGCCTACGGCCAGCGCCCAGAGTGGGGCCAAGGACGGAGGACACTGTCTGCCGCTGGCGCTGAGTCTGCTGCTGTACCAGGTAGTATGTGGCAGCAGACATAGCTGGACTGGCGTGCCCAGAAGGGACGAATGGGGGCGGCGCATTGATGGCACTCAGGGAGCCTACTAGCTGTAGCGCTGCCAGCTGCTACTTCAAGACGACGAGCTATTACTAAAGAGCGACGAGGGGATCAGGGTTGTCGCCAACGACACCAGTGGGCCGGTGCTGCTGTTGTTGCTGCTGCTGCTGCAGCTACTCTTGTTGCTGCTGCAGTTGCTGCTGCTGCTGCTGCTGTTGCTACTGCTACAACGGCGGCGGCGGCTGCTGCTGCTGCTGCTGCTGTTGCGACGGCGGCGGCAGCTGCTGTTGCTCCTGCTTCTGCCTGCAGCTGCTGGTGGTGCGAGTTACTGCACCTGGGTGACGTTGCAACTTGTGTCATCACCCGCAGATGTCAGACGCCGCCTGCCGCTCACCTCCTCGCGTCACGCGTGGGGGTCAGTGCTGCCGATAAAATTTCGGCAGCATTTCCCCTGGCCCAGTGGCCGTGGGAAAAACTCAGACGCCGCCACCAGGCGGGTCAATACTGCCAGAAACAATTCGGCAGCATTTCCCCTGCACTGGCGCGTCTGGGGGTCCGTCGGCGTTGTCTGGCACGTGTTCGCCGGTCTTTTGCTAATGCTGCTACGCTCTCGCTCTGATACCAAGCTTGAAAACCTAGGCAGCAGGTTGGGGCAGCAACGTTGTTGATGCAGCGTGCGGGCTTCCACGCTCGTTGCTTAAGTTAGCTGCCCCCTCAATCTGATGCTCTAGAATCTAGGTTTGGAAGCTCTGGGTTTGTTACTCAGAAACGGCGCGCGCCAGAGTTAGCGCCAAAAAGCAGCTGAAAACTGAAAGTAACTAGTTAGGAATGGAGAATGAGCAACAATGGGAGACCCCTCCAAGTTCTAGCCCCCCCCACTAGTGTAAAAGTTGTTACTCAGCTAACCAGCCAATGAGAAAATAGTGCCACACCTATTTTCTGGTAGGCAAGGTTTTCACAGTGAGCTCAGCCAGACGCCTGACAGCCCAAAACCCAGGCGTCGTCCGTTTTGCCTGAAAACTGGACCATACCATAATACCAATGCTGCAAACGCAGTCGTGCGGTGAGAAACAGCTAAAAAAAAAGTAGCAAGGAGTTATGGCTGCCCAAACCCAGGCAATGCCTACGATGGTCCATGATGCCGAACAGGGCCATGCAACATGTAACAAGGACCCTAGGCAGTGCATGACGATGCAGACGCGATGGGAGGCGCTGGGCGCATGTAGACAGCAACTGCGGTGACAGTGACCGCCGGCAGCACGCCCGCCGAGGAGGCCTGTCCATGGAGTTGAGCACGTCGCCGGAGAGAGGAGGCTCTAGCGAACTGCAAGAAGACCTCAGCGTGCGTTGGCTCCACCGGACGACACTCCATGAGCGTCGAGTCTTGCCGTCAGTCATCCGCACGCCGATGTACACAAGCCGGGAGGACACAAAAGAGCACAATGAAAGATGCGCAAAAACCAACACAATCACCGCTATTTATAAATCGCTCAAGTGTCCCAGTTTTTGAAACCGTGTTCTGCCTCGAGCTCATACCTTTTCACCATCTACGCTCCATTCGACATAACACGAACGACACCATAAGTGCCGACAAAAATGAGGGTTCAATCGAGAGATGGTTCTGTTTATCGCTGAGTACTACTTCCCCCATGTGCACATTCTAAAGCTCATCCACATTCGTAGTGAATTGTTGGAAGGAATGGTTGTTGATGCTCTTGAGTCCTGAATTTTTTTTCATTAATGTGAGAACTTCAAAAGGTTCTCCCATTGCGCCAGGTGTCACCTAGATGGGCAACGACAGAGGCGAATTGTTTGTTAAGCTTGGTGATTCCGTCACTGAATTTGCCGTCGGAGTCATCAGACCTGCGCCATTCCACGATGCCTGCCGTTGCTGCATGGATGGCAAGGAAGTTATTTTGGACTTTGTGCTGCCGATACTTCATTGCCGAAGTGGCCTAGTCGGCCAAGGATTTCCTTAATCCGTTAGAGCGTCAATGCGCGGTGAAAACACAGCAGCTTGGATATGTTTGCCCCAAGAAAAAACAACTTCACTGCGTGGGGTTCACCCCCTACGGCTCCCATGACGTCAGCAGAGAGAGGAGTTGCGAAAACCACAAACGCACACACAAAACGACAAAAAGGCCCCTGCCGTGCGTGTGACGCGTAGAGGCGTCGCGCTGCGTACGTGCGTCACGTCAGGCACTCGTGCAAGGACAGCCGAATGGGAGCTGGCGCTCCAGAAGCCTCCAGTGGCGTCGTTTGCACCGTGGTGATCTCGGTGCCTCAGCCGCTTCTCCTGCGAGAAAAGAGTGGACAGCTGTGTAATCGCGCGCTCAACGTGAAAGCCTCTCCGGGTGCAAGAAGATCGAGCAAATCTGCAGCTACAGCTTAGCTCCGCCTTTCCCCTGACGTGAAGCCCGGGGGAGAAACTGCGACCGAAGGCAGGCTCGAGTCTGGGAACCTGCGACCGAAAGAAGGCACGATTTTGGTGTACGGGGGAACTAAGGTGTCCGGCGCGCAAGGGACAGCTGACATCGGAAAACGCATCGCATGTGGGTGCCAGAGATCTGCGGGGTTGAATGTAGCAGGGATACGTCTGCCCGTGGATTCTTGAATCTCAGTGGGCGTCCGCAATCGCAGCCTGCCGCCAAAACTTGCCAGCAACAACAGACGGCCGACGAAAGCAGCCCGTAATTCACGCTTCACGTATTCTGCTGCTGCTGCTGCTGCTGCTGCTGC